>OVBE01016317.1:0-11001 GCA_900406425.1 Iberis pinnata | reverse complement strand
CACCGGAAAACTTGCCGGAACATTGGTAAAATTCATTGTTAAAAATTTGAGTTCCAAAAGATTATATACAGGAGTTGTTGGCTTCTCCAGAACTGACTATTCAGTTGCATCATTGCAAGCCATTTGCAAAACAGATAGCCATGTGTAGTCTTGATATTGATAGAGAAAATGATTACGAGACTTCTATAATCTCCACAAGATCCATAAAGGCATTTGGCGTTGAAGAAATGGTATTCGAGTAGTAGTGGCCATATCCAGAATCATCATTAAGTATTGTTCAATTGAATGAACAGATGGATTATTTGCAAATTGTGGAAGATGGGAAGCTCTCCATATTGCCATGGCGAATGGACAAGTAAACAACAAATGTTATGCTGATTCCACAACATTACAACACCTTATACATAGGGCATGGGACGTAATACGTTGACGAGTAAGAAGGTCACACGTAGCTAGGGAGTTCGAAGTGATGCGCCATAGAAAATGTTTTATTTTTGGGACGTTGTTGAGCTTTTATATCTTTTTCTTTGAGTTAAGAGATCCTGGCGGTGGTATAGTTGAATTTTGTGCAAGATTATGAGTCGCAACTCAAAATCCTGATTTAACAGATTATAAACCTGATTTTGTGTAATGCCATCCCAACAAATCGGGAAAAACCGTTGATAAAAACTTTAAATTACAGACTAGCTTGAATTCCTCATATATTGCATAATTTTTTTTATCAAATCGCTATTTATCTCGATAATGAAAAAGCATATTCACAATATTGAAATGCATCATAAACAAAATATATTAAAAAAGAGCTTTTGTGGTTATACTTTTTTATCAAGCTATAGTTTTTCATTAAAATAACCTAGCACAAATAAGTAATACTAATTTTCAAAGAAAATATTATATAAAAATTCCAAAATGATAGATGATGGTTACTAGAAAGGAAATACTGCCACGGCGATTGAATCCTAATGACCTTTATATAAAAGGTCCCATATCACTTGTAATCATACATCAATCTTCTCTATCATTTACTTATTTTCATTTATCAGATCCCAAAATTTTACGAATATAATACTTCAATCTTAAATGATATTTATCCATATGAGAATTATATATATATGATAACATGCTAGATCTTTTTTATAAAGAGAAACGAATACTGAAAAAGTAGTGGATACATACACTGATAAATTTGAAAGCAATTTTCATATATACAAACAATTCAGACTACATACATACAATAACGATCTATTCAAACACCTTATTAATTCAGACAGAACGAACACTAAAAGCCGTTTTTGTTTTACAAATCAGCATATGCATCAAATCACAAAGCAGCCTTATTACATTTTGACGTGTAGTTGTGTATATATACATACAAGTGGTACTGCTTTACACTTACATGTGAGCTTCAATGTTTCCCATGAGATTAGTTAACCATGGACCATGAACTCTAACTGAGACACAAGCCACAACCCCTAAGACTCGAGCTGTCTCTATAACCCTCTCTTTCAATCCACTACTTCCTCCAACTTTCCTCATCTCTTTTTCCACTAATCTTTTTCCAATTTCTCCATTCCCAGCCAATAAAACTCCTCTAACAGCTTTATATATACAACTTGTAACTCTCTCATACACTGTGTTACCTTCCTCCAAACTCTTCCCTAATAAACCTCTCATCATCATCTTCTTCTTCTCTTCTCCTTCTTCACTCATTACCGTATCAACAATCTCCATTAGTCCTGCTTCCTCCCTCCCATCTAACAATTCTAACAGCTTCTTTGCCATACTTTCTGTTTCGCTTTCACTCCTCGCCATTCTCTCACTCGATAGCATTTGACGCCAAATGAGTAAGCTTGTGGATACTACAATAATCTTCTGAATTTCACCTTGAATGCTCCTTAAACGAGAGAGGTTGAGCTGAAAAGTTTCAGGTAAAGTATCTGGGGTTAAACCAGAGACCTGACTCACCAGCTTCAACAATCCAAGCCTCACTGCCAAATCAACTCTCTCTCCTTTACATTCTGACACTTGACCTTCTCAACAAAACCATATCAAAACATAAGTTCTATGTTATATATAAAAAAGGATGTCTTCAATCAAGGCAACAAGCAATACCTGTGGTGTCTGTAACAGTTGACTGTGACGCGGTAATGGCAGGGGATAGAAAGCTTCCACCAGTTTTGAGAGACATCCCCATGGAGGATCTCTCAACAACTTCCAAGGCTGAAACCATATTGGTGTGCTCTTCCCACTCGTCTTTGCAAGGCGAAAGAGATGAAAGCCACCTTTGTGTCAATGGTAGCGAATTATAGGCTTGAGTTTGTGGTCCATACCGCTTTTCAAAAGCTTGTGTAAGGTAATCAAAGCCTGCTGGTCCTTTCAACAAGGGTTTCATCATCGTTATGCGTCCCATGCCTATCTCTCGCTTAAGCTCCTGAATCTGTTCAAGAACAAAGCAGATTCCCTTCACTATCGCAACAGCACGGAGATCACCAGACTCGTCTTTAGCTTGACACAACCTGTGAAGTTCCTTGAGTAAATTACGGTGAGTGGTTTCATTCTCATTGTCATTGGCTGGAGCAGAGAGTTTCCTCAAAGTAGCTAACGCAAACTCAAGGATCTTTCCAAGGTAATCGATATCCAAGGTGCCGGAGTTAAGCAACTAATCAATAAAAGAAGAAAATCAGGACTACACATCTTTTCTAAAATAGAAGAAACAGTCACTTGATATGAGGCAAACCTGTGAGAGAAGGTCTAGATCGATGGTTTCGATTATTTCTACTTTCCAGCTGTCTGGCACCATTTGGCAAAGTTCGTCCCTCACTTCTCTCATAAGGTTAGAGATACAACTATAGTTTGGCTCCTCCAGTTTCATGGATTCCATGACACTATCCCAGAAAGCCTTTTCCATTGTCTCTTTTATCTTTCTCTGCACACACATTTAACAAAATCAATGCTGAGAACATTTCTTATCAACAGGTGTGATCGGGTCAAAAACCATGTAACTAACTTCCCTATAACCAAAATTAGAAATAATTCAAACAAAATGCGTAGGAAATAAACCTTAAGATTGTCCTCTTCATCCTTCACAGCAGATCCACCCGGAAACTTGAAATCCCAATCGTGCAGGAACTCGTTCACAATCAATTCATTCTCTTTTGAAACCTCTTCCACAGTGCCATTACTGACGATAGAGGGTCCAGACGTAGGTGTAGTAGTATCATCCTTAAACAAAGAACGACTAACACTTTTTGACCCTACGATATCTTTACTTCTACTGCTTGAACTAGACACAGACTGAGCTGGACTTGGAGTAAAGAAACATGCAAGCTGTTGAGCCATCGGGCTTCCATTCTCTTTAGCCTGGAAGTACTTAGATCGTGTTTCTGACAACGCACTTTCCATACGCTCAACTCCTGCGATTCCACTCAGGTGTCTTACTTTTTCAGTTAGAAGTTCTTGATCTTGTGTTACCTGCATTTGAATTGCCTTCTTATCATGAGTGAGCACAGTGCCATCCCCATCCGGACTTAACTTGCATTTTTGAATCATGGAAAGCTCAAGCTGACACGCAGCCCTTACCAAGTCATCTTCCAACAACCGCGCATCCTTAACTTTCCAAATCACAAACGAATTCAAAAAGGAACACCATGCCTTATCGAATAACTCTAACTGGGATCTCAAGGTCCGAAGCTTTGATTCTCCACCAGGAAACTTAACAGGACCTTCTTTTATAACTTTTATAAGTAACTTAAAATCCTCGACAAACACTTTCGCTGAATCATTGAGAGCAGCCTCTTGATCACCTTGACCATTAAAAACAGCATCTGGATGACCAAGTATCATAAACGCAGAAAGAACAATTCTGACAGGATACCTAGACATCTTCACCGATGTCCCGGCCATACTCCTACTTGAAGAAACTTTCTTTCCTTTTCTGATCCTCCTAGTACTTGGATTAATCTTTCTCCTTGGGGTAGCAACTCTTCTAAGAAGGTGATCAATGTTATCCAATATGGATGATTGAGAAACAGTGTTAACATTCTTAGAAGCTTCTAAACGAATTTCAAGGCGGTCAAGCAAAGACTTCACAATTTTAAGAGTAACAGGCGATTCAATTAGCATCGCAAGTTGCTCAAATGGTAGTGACTCCTTAATCTTCAAACCATCATAATCTTTAGCCAAATCAAGAGTAGTTCTCTTCTGACTCACAAAGCACTTCCAGCACCTAATAAACAACCCAAGAACAAATCTGTTAAACTTTAAAATCTTAAAGAAGCCACTAATGAAAGGATTATCACCTTGACAACTTTCTAGAGAGTAGATCAGCATCTTCCTGCATCATACCGAAGTATAGACTAATGGAATCACGCTGTCTTCTTTTCTGAAGAAGAAACTCGATTCTATGTCTCTTTGCCTGAATTGTCCACACGAAAACGTAAGTTTAAGAAACAGAAAACAGATTGAGTAACGGTTTATATTACCCTCTGCAACTTGTCTTCAAGTTTGTCCCTCATTTTACTTCTCTCCATCTCACGCTGGTTAGAAACAGAGTTGGCAACATGGCGTACTTGTTGGACACGAGCACGTGCTTTCTTCTTCTCAGCTTCAAGCAATCCAAGTCGTTTCTTCTCAGCAGCTACACGTTTCTGATTGATAGAAGCACGAACTCGTTCCTTGTATTTGCTCTCTTTAGTCATCCTCCTTATCATTGACTGAGACGTTCTCTCTTTAGCCGATGCTCTTTTTTGATGTGAAGCCTTTAGAATCCTCATTCTATTAGCTTCTGCCTTCTTCACGCGTGACTCCACTTGAGTTCCAAGCTTCACACGTTCCCTCTCTGATCGAATCTCTACGCTCGTCTTTGCGGCTTGTCTTAATTCATCCAACTTCGCTAGACGCTTCTGAGCCTTCTCAAGAATCTCCAGCCTGCAATTTCAACAATCAGAGAGGGAAATTTGCAGAAAGGGTTTCAGTTTTAGTTACCTTTTCTGTTCAGCGGCAAGGAGCCTTGCCTCGATCCGTTGGCCAAGCTTTTCATCGGATGATCGTGATGGGCTTCGAGGTTTGGCACGAGCCTTTCTCGAAACATTATGATAAAATTGCTACAGTTTACAGAAAGAAACATTTTCAGATTAAAAAAGGAATCAAAAGAAGAGTTGGTCATTTCAGGGTAGGGCTTACTTAATCGGGTAAAGAAAGAAAGAAAGAGAACCTGTCTTCGAAGATGGGCATGTAGAAGCTTATCTTCAATATCTTGAACAGAAGTTAGTGTCTTCTTACTAGATTCAGGTAATAACCTCTCACGAATCCTCCTTGGAACTCTTGTTACCGTCGGAGGAATCTCCGTCGCGATTTCAAGAGCGATCGCTTCTCCTCGATCTTTCTCCATACGCTTTGATCAATTCAGTAAAACGATCTCAATCAGCGATCCAATAGGTTCAATATCAAAAGAAAAAAACGAAATTTCAGAGATGAAAGTCGAAGAGGAAGAAGATGATGAAACAAGAAAGGGAGTTGCTTTGTGTTTCGTCTTCTTTATTAAATTAAATTCNAAAAAAAAAAAAAAAAAAAAAAAAGACTGTTTGGTCACAAAGCGTTGCCTTTGCGTATTTTCATTCAAAGGTTTATCTTAGAACTCGACACGTCAGCGACGAACCTAACCGTGTTTATTTCAGTAAATGACCATAATACCCCTTTTTAGTTGACATAATTTCATGACGCGACCTAACTCCCTAGTAATATTATTTTACCCACCACATTCTCACATGATCTTAATATGGCAAATTGAATAACACTATAATCGACAGCTATCAGGTTTTAAATGACTCAAGTTGCACTCGTGTTTAATTTCATTTACGACATGAACATTTTTGGTGAGGAAAAAGACAGAATTTAAAATCTCTTATGGCATGTATGATGCCATTTGCGTCAACAAGCAATTTTCTTTTAATTTTTGATTTTTTTTATATAGATTGCCATTTATTAAAAGAAGACGTATTATAAATTACGATCGTAACGCATGACTATAAATATAATGATTCATATTACATTGCTGAAAAGTTCTAATTCTCAAACAAACAAACAAAGAAAGATTGTAGTGTATTGGGCCAAGTATGTTATTACTCTAATCAAGTCCATATTAGATAAAGTATAAATATGTAATCATTTGTGATTAATGATAACACCTTATTCAACTGTTAGCATTCTCAAATAACCAATTGGCAATATTTTGTAATGTTCTAGAAACAATAAATCATGTTTTATTACTGTGTCTATTTACATTTCAATATTGGGTATTGTACAATATTCCAAATTTACTCTGCATTTTCTCTCCACTAGTAATTCTTAGAGGATATAAGTTATCTAATCGTCATGTAGACCATAAAACCGGATTTAGTTAAAACCAAGTTTAAAACATTTTAAATATTAAAACTAACAGAGTAGAGTCGAAACTCTTTCTTTAATTCTAAAAATTGCTCGTAGTAAGACGGTTTACTGCAAGTTAAGAATCTCAGGATACAACCGTTCCACGCCTTTATTAACTCTTACTCTTAATAAAGTCTATCGACCTTAATCTTTATGAATACTCTCGAGACTTTAAAACGGGGTATTATTGAACAAATTTTGTAGATTTTTTATTGTATTTATTTTGTTCTCTTTGTTCAATATTGAAAACCAATTGTTTTCTAATTATTGATTAAGAAAAGGATGCGAAAAATGAATGGTGGAGGTCTCTATTTATAGGAGATGAAAATGTGTCATGTGAAAGGATGTGATCATTGGTCAAGACATCTTTTCATATAAAAAGACACACCCCTTCGTTGCACATTTCCAATTAGTGACTTTTCACTTGTAAGCTACTTCACTCAAGTTCACTAAGCTTGAGTGTTAGCTGACCAATCCACCCAGCTAGATTAGTACTCATTAAGCTCATTGAGCTTGGTTGAGCTGTCATTTTACTCACCTAGTTGAGCTAGCTAATCTTTCCAGCTAATTTAGCTCATTTAGCTGTCTAATTTCTCATTCAAATTTACTTCGGTTTTGACAAAAACCACTTTGTCAAAAATGAGTTTCAACACGCCCTTCACTGGAAAATAATGAACTCATAGAGATGTTACAGTGTTTCTGTTGGATTAAATGTTGTATTTGAAAAAGTCATAATGCTATGTTTTCAATAGCAGAACATGAAAATTTCCTGATATTTTAAGCATTATAGTACAGAGATCAGAGGAGTAATATCAGTTAAATGAAACATGGAATAGCTAGAGTGTTGTGCCTTAAGCTCAATATCACAAATTGAATTCACGCTTAATCAATCTGATAATCGCACTCGTGCGTGTAACAAAATCAGAACAATGAAAGTAAAGAACACACAAGAACTATACAATTCAGATTCAATTGAATCCTACGTCTGGTCGAGGCTTATTCCTCAGAATTCACTATCAATGATCGAACAAATCGTCACCGGAATTACAATACTATCACCGGAAAACAAAGAAAGCGACATTCTCTCTCTATCCCCTGTTTCCCAACCTCTCAAACTCTCGACATGAACTCACACACTCACCAGAGAAAGATTATCTGAATAAAGTCCCAATCCCACTCGAAGAAGAAGAAAAACTAGCTTCATATAACTCAGTCAGCTCTAACGACCATAACTTCCATCTCAGCAACCTGAAAGAGATTATGGTTTAACAACCTGAACTTGACAACTAAGCCTCAAACGACACCGTTCTTCTTGATTCATGTCAAACAAAAACTCATTCTGGTTCAATTTAAGGAACAATTACACAGTTTCTTCTAAACCGGATTCCAATCTGATTCAACAGAATTATGCATAACTGAGCCTAACATACAACATAAAGATTGGCTCATAGTATGGTTATTACAAGCATGTTACAAATATTATGGTGATGGCTCGTGGACAGTGTCGTGCCTATACTTTTTGAGGCCTAGGACGAATTAAATATGATTAACTCATAAATACTTTGTCTTATGTGGGAGATGGCTTGCCTTCTCAAGAATGATTGTTATTGCTTTTTATTTTTCACACTCTAGAGAGCTCACACAAATACACAACTAGTGACGAGATATGCTTTTGTCTTGGTGTTCACAGAGTTTAAGGTTTTAAGGGATTCTTATCTGGAATTTCATATGTGTTTTTGTCTCTCAAAACAGATTTTCTAACTTTTTCTTGTCAACAGTGCAAAGAAATTAATTAATTACATATGCACTAAAAGAGATTTGAAGACGAGATGCCTGAGTCACTTGTCTAGGGTCGTAGCCACCAAACTACAAGGTGGTCGGCGATCTTCTAACTCATACCGCAATGAAATGAAATTGACTTTTTAAATTTATTGATATTGTTTTCATATTGGTTTTAAATAGCGGGTCACACTTATTAATCTATCGCAAAAACGAGTTTAATGGGTTAACCTATAGCATATTGCGGATCAATTCATTAACGAAAAAGTTCATGATTTAATAACCGTATTTATACAATATTCATATTAATATATTACGTAAGTACAATATTCTTTTCTTGAGCTAACTAAAAACTAAAACCTTAACTATAAGTAAATACAATCATCTTAATTTTGTGTTATTGCGTGATTCATCATCTTTGTATAACAAAGTTGTACGTATATAAGGAAAATAAACCGTCGTCTTCCTTATAGTAATTTGAGTATTTTAGTTAACTTTTTTTTATACTTGAGCATGGTTTTATTAAGCTCAGAGAGTTTAGTAAAGAACCATAATTACAAACTGCAAAGAGCCACACAAAACCAAACCAAAAAAGACATATACCAGAAAAGTCTGTTACTAAAAACAGAGCAAAAAAACAGAGAAAAAAAAAACAGAGGAAGGGCAATAAACCGAAACCGATTAAGAAGCTTCAGTAGAGAAAAAAATCAGCTAACCAAATCGGGGCACCTGCTGCAACATAAGATTGGGTTCTTTCATCAGTTACCACACTTTTAGCAATTGAGAAGGCTCATTTGTTGGTGCTTTTTGTTCAAAAAGGAATTGCCAATTGGATAAATTAGATAAGAGAGGAGTATTTTAGTTAACTATCATAAACAGAATTTTGAATTATATAACTAATGTTCAATTTTGATCTCTGGATTGTAAACAAATGACAATTACTAAATCATTTGCTTCTTACTTTTCCTAACATTTAATTGTTAAAAAGTTTGTTTCGACAAAATTAAAGCAAAAAAATTAAAATGTTCTTTATATTATTAATGGAAATAGATTTTGGTGTTATTATAATAGTTAACTATATTAAATTAAACAATTATATTCCAAAAATTTACTGTTGTTAAATCAAGATTCTGATAATAAATTCATAACCAAATTGTATGCGTGGTCACGAAGTAAATTTGTGGTCGACGAATTCTCCTCCTTTTTCACTGTGACTATTACTCATTTTTTCATCCAAACTTTTGGCCTTTGTGTTTACATTAAAAAAAAGTTTACTCTTCAATATACTCTATAGACTCTAAAAATCGTTTAATTTTACCTATTTTACAATAAATCTAATTTATCCTAGAAAATTGTGATTTAATAAATTGTGTTTGGGCTGAGTCCGAGTTTCAAAACAATGTCCAATTTCGGTCCCAACTAAAAAAAATTATATGATTGATGAAATGTTGATCTGATTTGGTTTCAGAAACACAAAATTAGATATTTAACCCATACCCAAAATTTGACTCGATTTGGTTAGAGGTTTTGATTTGGTTGTGGCTAAATGTCAAATTTTGGGCTTTTGAAACTAAATCGACTCAAAATTTCATCAACCATATCAAATTTTTTCAGTCAGGTCCAAAATGAGACATTACTTGAAACCCATATTCAGTCCAAACGCAAATAACAGACGATTTACTGTAAAATGTAAAAATAGAGAGACCAAAAGTCCATGTGAAAAAGTGAGGAACAACAATAGTAGAATAGTAGAGGGGATAAAACATTTTCGACCTAAACACTATGTATTTCTAGGTATATGCAATCCGCTTTGTACCGTCTGGATCATCAAATTTTTTATTTGTATATGTCCCGCTTTGATTTTCGGATATTCAAATATGGAACATATGTCAAAATTTGAATACTCGTCAAATATCTGCTCTGCTCCGTAACAAAAAATAAGATAGTCAAAATTGTGAATTATTAAAAAAAATTATAGTTTACATAGGGAGCGAATCAGATTTCGGTTCATAAAATATTAATATGAATTTTTTGGATCGAATCAAGACGTATAACGTATCGAAACGAACCTAACCGAGAGTCTGCGTAGCCCACCCAAATTGGTACAAAATAATGATATCAATGTGACGTAGACTTGTAATTGAGTGGTTGATATTAGAATTACTATCATGTCATTTTCAGTTAAAGTAGTGTGTGAGATAAGTGTAAACAAAAAAGAAGAAAATTGATTGTTTATGGAGAATTTTAGAGATCCACGTTATGCGTTATGTGCTTTCTCATGGACACGTATAGAATCGAATGTTGCATTGTAAATTGTATTATGGAAGAAATAATTACAGATCCATTGGAACACTAATTGGTAAAACTCTCGTACACTCAAAATAAAATGGCTTTGAAGAATAAATCACACTAAATTAATATTATTATAGTAAAAGGATATATACAAAGAGTATTATCCAAATAATATAATAATTATATATCATGATTATCCATTACAAACTGACATATGATACATATGTAATATATGTATAGCTCGTGTACTATATATAGAGTACACTATTATTTGTAAAACTTACACACTCAATAAAAATTATCTTCACTTCTTGCTCTCTCTTTTATACGACATCAAAAGAGAATCTTTTCTCTAACAAAGAAACATATATATATACATATAATAATAATAAATATATTATTATACAACACGTTATCAGCACGAGCGTTCTATCCGATCAAATATCTAAATCCCAATTCCGCTAAAAAGTTTAAGGTAAAATTTTATTCTGTCAAATTTAATTA
>OVBE01016316.1:0-11001 GCA_900406425.1 Iberis pinnata | reverse complement strand
TGAATCACTTTTCGGGTGTTGAAGTGCCCAAGATCGGATCTCAACGGGTCAGGTCGAGATGAGCATTAAACACAATGAAACAGAAGGGATATATTAAACCATAAAACTTAGACACCTAGGAGGAACAAGGAAACAACACTACCCTATCCCATCCTCAAGGAACCTAAGTCACTACTCACAAAGCATATGGGATGCAAAATCAGAAGAACATGAAAGCATAGCTACTAAAGAAAACATTTCATATCTAAGGTCAACAACTAAGAACATACTTTTTAAAACCCTAAAATAGAAGAAAAGAAAAAAACGAACAATGATGCATAAGATGAAGATCTAAAACATCAAGAACATCAACCCAGAAAATAAGAACTTCAATGGAACAGTAACAAAACAGAGGAAAATGATCAAAACTAAAAACAAGATTAAAAGCTTTAAAACTAAAATCAACATGCACTAGATAGTTCACAACCCTAATCTATGCATAAAAATAAAGAAAAACAGAAGATTAACATAAAACTTAAATAAATCTTGGTTTGAAATAAAAAAACACTAAGAACAAAAGAGAGAAAACATAAAACCTACAAAACCTAAAAATGGCAAAAGAAAAGACTGCCCCCCCCCCCCAATGGAGGCGTTTTAGGGCTTTATATAATGTTTAGGAAAGGCCTTAAAACGCATAAAAGACAAAATACAATCATTAAACTGGGTCTTGGGTCAGGTCCATCCTGATTCGAGTTGGTCGGGTCGGAGCATGCTTGGGCTTGAGCTGAGAAGTGCTTGTGATCGAGCCATGTAGAAAAGGTGCAGAGAGTGATCGAGTTGGCCAAGATAGGTGAAAAACTTTGGACGAGATGAGATTCGGTTTGCGTTTGGCTCGATCAAGGCGAAGGACGGGAGATCAAGCTGGAGATGGATGAGGTGATAGAGCCAAGGACGTTTGGCTCAATCGAGGCGGAGGATAAGAGATCGAGCCGGGGATGTTTGGCTTGTTCGAGGCGGCTAAGGAGATGCATATAGCGGGTGATGCGAAGTCGGGCTGGATGATCGAGGCACTCTGGAATTGTGGTCGAGGTGTGACTTGGTCCATCGAGGCGTCTCGATGCTTGAAGATTGGTCGGGATCGAGCCGACTTAATGGTGATCGAGCCAAAGGGCTGAGGTGCTCGAGCCAAGGGCCAAGGTGCCGAATATGCGTGATCGAGTCGGGCATTTGTGCTGGAGCGAGCCAAAGTTAGCTTGGCTTGATGGTTGGGCTGAGTTTTACCTTGCACTGCGCTTGAGCTAGTTCTGTTCCACGCATTTTCCGTTCCTCTTCTGAATTCTCACAAATCGTCCTGAAAGATCCTGAAAGTCCTCAAAAATATCCAAAATGCATGTATATACAAATGCTAATGCAAAAATCTCTAAAAATCACAAACTTGCCAAGAACATCTATAAATACGACATATGAACACCTAAAGACCTAAAAATGATGCTAAATGACTTCTAAAAACCATAAAAATACAGAGACATCATTGTACCAGTGAGATGTCCATGTAAACCATATGCATCAAACAAAGCATGAACTTGACGGCTCCACATGAGGTACGTAATAGATGTGAGTTTTGCAACATTAGACATGTTTACACTCAGTAGCGTTTGATTGTCAATGACAACAGCATCAGAGACAGTAATAGGAGTGGATGTCATTGGTAGACGTAAAAGAACCAGAGAAATTAAAATAAAAAAAATGTTTGTGAATGGTTGCTCTGATACCATGTAAGATGAATGACTTATATATTATTGATGAATGTACAAGATATTTATACAAATTACAATTAGGGTAATTAATTTGTTACTGATTACATTCAGGTCCCTATTCTATATATTTATACAATCACCGCAAAAGGTGCAACTACATCCAATCTTGAATTTGCACATGAAAAAAACAAGTTTGTCTTATCTATAGCTCGATATTTGGTCTATAAACATTCCTCTTTAATTGATTGCAAGTGGAGCCACATCTCTTGATGCCTGGAACCAACATATGCAAAACTAACAAGGGGGCACATAAAAAAAACTCAAACAACAATTGAAACTCTGTGTCAAAGGCACATGCTCTATCGATGAATATATGCAGCTCATGGAAATAATGGCAGATGCTTTAGCCCTTCTCAACATTCTGGTGAATCAAGAAGACTTCACCAACATAATTCTCGATGGTCTCATAGACGTTTACCGAATAATAATTGATTCAATACACAATCGAGACATTTCGATAATTGATATACTTAGTTGTTACGTGATTTTACCACTTGGTTTGTAATCTTTTTATCAATACAAACTGTCCTTTTAGATTATTTTATTCCCTTTTTAAGTACTTTTAAGGTTCTAGGTGGCATTAAAAAAGATTTAGACGTATTGAGTAATTTTAGGTCCAATGAACATATGTAGAGTCGTAAGGAAGCGTCAGAAGGTTGTTACTATTTTAGAGTGTAGAAATGGACATAACATAATTAACTTTCATTTGGAGTTCATTTGTAGTCAATCCAACAATGCAATCAAAAGTTATGATGATTCTATTGAAGATCGGTCTAACTGTCTCGTAGAAGAAGCACTGCAAGAAATGATCGACAGATCCAAAGCCCAAAAAAATATGCGAATGAGCTGCTGGATCGATTGACCATCCGAGATTGATCAATCCATATAGGATCGACCGATCAAGGTTGAGATAGACCGATACATTTTTCCAGAGAAATTAGATTGATCGATTTTATGAGAGGGATTAATCGATCCTATATGTGCAAAGTGAAGAAAAAGGAAAAGAAAATTGCGCAACTGGTCCCCCGAAAAAAATTTCCAAAAATTACCAAAATTTCCTACTTTTTAATTTATAAAAACCGATTAGATTTTTCTATTGTCTCTATCATTATGTTTGAGTAGTTTATTAGTTAGGTTTTTAGGAAATCATGATTTAACTATTAGGGTTATCAATTAGTGTTTGAATCATTAGATTCTTAGTCTAGGTTTTTGGTATAGGTTTTTGTTTAATGCATGAATTAGATTTGATCACGTAATTCATCTTATTAGTATTAGGTTAATGAATTTAAGGGGATTTGCTTTATAAATCTTAAATAGTTTATATGAGTAAAACGCCATTAACCTATGGAAATATATGTTATTGTGTTTTTATGAATATATCAATCAAAAATAATATTGCATATTAAAATCATCTAAATTCAACAGGACTTATTTTTAATGATTTGAGCAAATATCTATAAAATATATATTTTTTCCCAAAGTTATAATATTCTTTAACATCCTCCTACGAAGCTATGGGAAAAAAAATTGTGACCATAGTAAGAATTAAGAAATTTCAGTACAAGCATTTTATCTTGTGGTTAAGGTTGAGGGAATAGTTATTGGTTCATTTGTGTTACTCTTAACTTACAGGTTTTAATGGTTACAACAAGCAAGCAAGGCATGTGGCTTCCGTATACGTATTTATATAATTTTAAATACTTTAACTGATACTGAATTAGATAATGTGAATTATTTCTTTCACAATATCTAACAAATAAATATGACGAACGATGCAATAACTTTTTTTTTATTAAACTTAGAAAATAAAAGTACAATTAGTTATATCTATTGCCCATAGACACAAGTACCATAACTAGGGTCTGTAGCTGCAAATGTGCCAGTACCACTAAAATTACAAGCCGCTTCAGTACGACCATGACTTTGATAGTAAGCGTTCATGACATATGATGCATGGTTTGCGTAAGTGTTGGGCTCATAGCAAGATCCACCTGGTTGGATCGGTGAACAATCAACTCCATTGCTGCATGCGAAATTGATATTTGATTGTAATTGATCATCTGTTGCCGTCAAATTTGCTACACACCATGTAGCTCTTGCCATGGGGAAATGATGGATCATGATGGAAAATACGACGAGAAAGACGAGCGTCAATGATAGCTTAGTCATTTTTTAAAAATGAAGATAAAAAAGTAAAAATTAATCAAGTGATATTCAAATGGTTATGTTTTGTATGCATGTGTGAGTTTGTAGTTATATAAACTTTAAAAAGATAGCATTAATTTATTTCCATATAATTAACAAAATGAACTAAGTATAGAAAACTTTTTATTAGACTTGAATAAAACTTTTTGAAGTTATATTTCAAAAGAAAGTAATTAATTTAGTATATTTCAACAAAAAGAAAATTAAAGGAAAACATTTAATAAAGTTGAACAAAACTATTTGAAATATGTTTCACAAGAAAATAGCTCATTTAATGTCATTTCTAACAAAATGGAAAAATATAGAAGAAAGTTTAATAGAGTTGAATAAACTATATAGAATAATATTATAGTAATAGGTAACTTTCATTCTTTATTTATTGAAAGTTTTAAAAAAGTTGGAGAGAAAAGATAGACTACGACATAAGAAAAAAAAAGTTTTTTTGTAAACATTACAAGAAAAGTAAACTTTTACAATAAAGTGTATTAGGAGGGAATCAAACTCGTATGCCTGAGACACGCATTGCAGACTCAACCACCAAGGTACAAGATGCTCGGAAAAAAAAGAAGCTTATCTTCATATTTTTCTCATAATATATAAAATTTTTCATGTCACCATAAAACTCGCGAAACTTAAATCGGACACTATCTTTGTCAAATCCACACCATAGATAAAGAAAGTATAGAAGTTATATTCGAATTTATCCAGTTAATTACAATCTATTGTGCATATCCTTGTAATTATCTTGTTAGTTACAATTTCATAATTCTCTAACTATTTGCATATATTGTTTTTTTAAAGGTTATTTTGCATATATTGTTGTAGCGTTTTATCATAAAATATTCTCTCTACATGATATCAAAGATCTCAATCTTTTTCATTTTGTTATGTTCTTCTCGTCTTCTCTCACGAAAAAACAATCAATGAAACATGTTGCAATCATCATTAATCCAAATGATGCAAGCTCATCCACTTCTTCTCACAGTGGATATGGCGAATGTGACTAAGTTTTCCTCCTGGATTATCTCATTTAGAGCATTCAGGTCAAGACACTTCTTAAAAGATATGATCTAATTAAATATGTTGATAGAACACCAACGCCTATTGTCACTATCACCGCAAATGGTGCAACTACATCCAATCCATAGATTTGTCACATGGCAAAGACAAGATTGTCTTATCTATAACTCGCTAATTAGTGCTATAGACACCCCTCTTCAATCTTTGATTGCAAGTGCAACCACATTTGGTGATGTATGGGACTTTTGTTGTTGCAACAAATCCAAAACTAACAAGGGACCATATCAAAAAACTCAATAAACAATTGAAACTCAATGTCTAAGCCGCATGTTCTATCAATGAGTACATGCAGCTCATGAAAACGAAATCATATGTTTTAGCCCTCCTAGGAAGTCTATCAAGAAGACTTCATTGACATGATCCTCGATGGTTTCACAAAGGATTACCGAACCAACATTGATTTGATACACAATCGACACTACAAGAAAGCTTTGGCAAAAGTGACTAGACGTCCTGACGGAGCAATCTTGCATCTGTCAAGAATTCCTGACGGATATTGCTCCGTTAGGTAAATTCCTGACGGAAATACTGACGGATACTTCTTGACGGACATATCCGTCAGGAATTCGTCATAATATCCATCAAGAAATTCGCCCGGTATAAAGTAGTCGTTCGTATTTCCTAACGGATATATCCATCGGATTTCGTCACAAAAAACGCCTTTAAAACTAGATCACTACACCTTCATTCTTCACACATTCAACACATATACATTTTAAAAAATATGTCTACTCCTCCTTATTTTCTATCATGGATGGATGGTGAAAGAATGGATCCAGATAAAAACCTTTTGAACGAAAAATATGCGCGTGGTGTTATGGAATTCATGGAATTAGCATGTTGACAACCTCGGGCACAACGCAATCGTAAGTTAATATGTCCATGCTCTGTATGTCAAAATTCTCATAATATCAGGATAGATATGGTTTAGAATCACTTGTATATGAATGGTTTTATACTGAGTTATAAGATTTGATATTTACATGGCGAACGATATGATATTGTTGCTAGTAGTAGCAATAGCGAACGACCTGATCTTGTTGCTAGTACTAGCGGTAGCGAACCATTGGCCGATAGGATAAAAGAACCTAGAACAGAATTAGATTTTGGTGCACCTACGGTTCAAATGGTTAATGACGTTTATAGAGAAAATATAGAGACGACTCAAGTTTCATATGAAGAACCAAATTTTGAAGTACGACGGTTTTTCGATATGTTAGACGCAGCGGATGAGTCATTATATAGTTGATGTAGAGATGGTCATTTTCCTTTATTATCTGGTAGTAGGTTGATGGGTATAAAGACATATTATAACTTGCTTGAGGATGCAGTTGACGCAATAGCCAAGTTTGTAAGAGATATCTTGCCAGAAGATAACAATGCTCCAAGTTAATATTACGAGATACACAAACTTGTTTTGGGGCTTGGATTGCCGTATCAAGTTATAGACATGTGCATCGACAATTGTATGATCTATTAGAGATGCGACGACACCCGGACGACGTGTCGATATTGTCACAAACCAAGATATAAGGATAGCCACATAAGCTAAATTTTATTTAGAGATGGTTTGAAGTCAATCCAACATCATAATCATAAGTTTTGGAAATTTTACGAAAAACTTATATAACTGGCTTGCAGAAAAAAAAAATACAAGAGGATTGACAGGTCCAAAGTGTAACGCCCCACTCCCTGGACCGCTACTACCAAGCCCAATAACTCTTAGTATGATATTGTCCACTTCGAGCCACAAAGGCCCGCATGGCTTTCCTATTGGGTACCACCCCAAAATGGCTCACACTAATTTGGGATATTGGGCTTCTTATATACTAATCACTCTTTGACTAGTTTTCTAATATGGGATATTTGTGTTTGACCACACATGGATACCATAAATCACCCCGAGTAGAGAATGCAACGTCCTCGTTGCATACCAGCTGGCCAACCTGATTCCATCCTAGAATCGACCGCACTCTGATACCAACTTGTAACACCCCACTCCCTGGGCCGCTACTACCGAGCCCAATAATCCTTAGTATGATATTGTCCCCTTTGAGCCACAAAGGCCTGCACGGCTTTCCTATTGGGTACCACCCAAAAGGCCTCACACTAATTTGGGATATTGGACTCCTTATATACTAGTCAATCTTTGATCAATTTCCCAATATGAGATATTTTTGTTTGAATACACATGGATCCTACACAAAGCCCAAAAGAATTTGTTAATGAATTCCCACATTAATCGAGATCATTTATGTGGATAAATATGTTTTGTACATATAAACATTATTATCCTTTAGTTCGTTTTACATTTGAGATTTTGGAGTCATATGTTTTTCATAAATATATTTTCATTTATAAATTCAAAAAGTCATGTATTATCGCAAAAGATTAAAAATCAAACATGTTTTGTTGGAATTTCCAGATAATGGGCAGTTACAAAAAAAAAAAATGTCCAGATAACGGGTCGGTCCAATCATCTAAACTAAAACTCTAGTTGCTGGCTTCTTACAATAAATATTAAATGAAACTAGATTGATTGGTGTAGTTTATGGATAATCACTCCACCATTTGGATCAACCGAGTTAACGAGTAAATTTTTGTAAATCTTAGCAACTAAAGTTTTCCTTGTTTTGGGCTTAAGACTCTCTAAAGCATTCAGAAGGTTCACTCTGAACTGTTTAGAGCTCCAGCTTGGGTTTTTTCCCTTGTTCTGATAAAGTAATTGTGTTCTGAGCCACTCATTTCTACTTTTACTCCTCAAGATATTTATCTTCTCTATTCTCCTTCGAGCATCTACGATGGTGCAACAGTGATCTTTATCAGAATGGAAGAAAATCTAGACGAAGCGATGGTGAATCTCTCTCTCTCTCAAAGCAAATGAAGAAGTTTTTCTTCTTCCAAACCTCCCAGAATACAGATCATCGGACAAGAATGGTCCAAGTTTCATTGGTCGCGCCCTTAATCCAGCTGCTCAAAAAATGTCGGACTTAATCTTGGATCTCCCTCGCAAGTGGCAACTCTATAATAGAGTCCGAGGTGTTGCTTTAACAAGAGACAAGTTTCAATTTTTCTTTAAGTATGAGCATGATCTTCAAATGATTTTGGACAAAGGTGCACATACGTTTAATCAATGGGCAATAGCTATTGAAAGATGGTCTCTGAAACCAGTCTCTGAATCTCTTCAACACATCTCTTGCTGGGTCAAGATAAGAAACATTCCTATGAATTTCTACACCAGCCATTCTATAGAATCTTTAGCGGATTTTGCTGGTAAAGTGGAAGAAATCTTATTTGATCCTTCGAAACCTCAGTATCAGGATTATGTGAGAGTCCTTGTTACTTTGGATGTAAACAAACCTCTGAGGCGGTACAAAACTGTTCAAACACTAGATGGAGAGAATATTAAGATCCTGTATGATTATGAAAGATTGCAAAAACGTTGCTACGCCTGCCAATGCCTCACACATGACAAGGATAATTTTCCTTTCAAAGCCCCAAGTGGAAGATATGGTCAACAACATCAGGCTCAGGTTCATTCTCCTCCTCAAGTCAAAATTCCAATTCTCACCCCTGAAGGTCCCCTTTATGGAGTTCTTACTGAAGAACAAGTTGGATTGGACACTATATCAGGCAAAATGCGTATAGCACCTGAAGTAATGGAAGAAATGAGGAAATATTTGATTTCAGTCTCTGGTGTTGAAAGAATCATTAGATAAGAACGAGTTAAATCTTCTATCAAGAGTTTAGATAATGATCCATTGGGTCAAAAAATGGTCCTTCGTCTTGAGCCTGCTCCTTTAATCTCTTGAAATCTAGATAAGGGAAAAAGACTGATTTTTGATTTCTCAGAAACGGATCATTCTCCTACAACAAGGCCTCAAATGACAAAGAAATTCATGGGATATGCATTTAGAGCATCAACTGTTTCAGCCTGCAACAATGTCCAAAATTTTCTATGGAAAGAAGACAATCATTCTTATTACAATCTAGCAATGGTACCCTATTCTACCTCCTCTAATCCTACGGTTCAAACACTTTGGCAATCCGAAGCCAGTGTATCCAGGATAAAACAGCCAAAATGTTATCAGAGAAAAAGACCTTATAAATCTTCAAGATTGGCTCAAACTCTGGATCCTCAGAATCAATCTTTTAAACCATCAGTAACCAAAGCCTTATCTTATAAAGGAGCTCAGGAAATCAAGCCAGAAGACTTAAGGGAAGTCATCAGGATCTAAAGAAGAAGAAGAAGTTGGGTGGACCTAGGCAAAGGTCCACCCTAGGGCCATGAGTTTTTTAAGTTGGAACTGTCAAGGTATTGGTAAACCGCATGACTTGACAGTTCCTAGATTAAGGGAGTTTAGGAAACTTTACTTCCATGATGTAATTTTTTGATGGAGACTAAAAACAGCTATAATGTTTTGGCTAATCTCCAATCGTGGCTTGGGTATAATATATTATATACGATCAACCATGTAGGTTTAAGTGGAGGTTTAGCTCTTTTTTGGAAAGATCGAATAGATCTCCATATTTTGTATGCTGACAAAAACTTAACTGACACTGAAATTCAAATGGGTGGCCAGTTCTTTTATATCTCTTTTATATATGGTGATCCTATTCCTAAACATAGGTTCAAACTTTGGGAAAGAATAAGTAGGATTGGAATTTCAAGAAAGTCCACTTGGTGTTGTATTGGTGATTACAATGATGTTTTACATCCTGGTGAAAAAGTGGGAGGCTCATCTCAATCTTCTCATATGCTTCAACCTTTTATAGATTTCATATCTTGTTGTGGTTTTTCAGAAATCAAAGGACATGGCAATGGATTCAAATGGTCAGGAAATAGAAAGGGTTATTAGATTCAAAGCATATTAGAAAGATGTTTTGCTAATAAGGCTTGGCGTGCTCAGAATATAGGTGCCTCTCAAAACTTTCTTGATAAAAGAGGTTCAGATCATCGTCCCGTATTGGTGCATCTATTAGGCCAAAACCCAGATACTAGACGTTTTTTTAAATTTGACAGAAGATTACTGGGACAAGAGGAGATACCAGATTTAATCAACAGAGCTTGGAATCCTTCTAATGGATCCACCAGTTTCTCCATTTTTGAAAGGTTGCGTAAATGCAGACATACCATTAGCGGAAGGAAGAAAGTTAACTTCTCGAATGCTTCAGACAGAATCAATTCCCTTCATGTTAAATTAGAAGAAGCTCGAACTTTTGGCCACATTAAAGGTTTGGAGCTTTGGAATCTAAAGAGAGAATTAGCAGTTCCTTATAAAGAAGATGAGATTTTATGGAAACTGATGACTCTGAATTTTCACGGTTTTTACTCATCAATTAGCATCGATTTTGGGGTCTAAGAGCGTGCATACATCATATTTAAGGTTGATTTCACTAACTTTAGTGTTTTTAGGATTTTTGCATTAGAATTTGCATATGCACGCATTTTGGAGGTTTTTCAGGACTTTCAGGTATTTTTGGGAAGGATTTGAGAAACTTCGGAAAAACAGCACTTGACATTGGAATGGACTTGGCACTCAACACTCAACTGTGGAATGGACTGAACTTACCTCCAAGCAGTTGCGGGATCGATCCCAACTCAATGCAGGATCGATCCCAGGAAACTCTGCAGCGAAACGAGATCGATCCCACTCCGCAGTCTCGGGATCGATCTCAACTCAGCGTAGATCGATCTCAGCTCACTCGAGATAGATCCTGCAACAAACCTGGATCGATCTCAGGCAGCTCTGCAACAAAACAATTAGATTCCGCAGTCATGTTTCCAACGTTTCTGGTGAAGTCTCAAACAAAGCCAAGGAAGCGCACAAAGACAAAAGCAAGACTAAGAAGACGGCCCACAAGATCGATCTCACTTGTGTCGGGATCGATCTTAGGTATTCAACACCGGGATCGATCC
>OVBE01016315.1:0-11002 GCA_900406425.1 Iberis pinnata | reverse complement strand
GGACGAGGTGCTCTGTTGATTTAGTCCTTCTATATCTCGTCGTCATAATTACCTTTTCTTGCCCTGTCGATATCGTCGATCAACAGTTTCTTTCTCTTTGCCGCTTCTCCCTCCAGTTTTTCCGCCCCCCTCATTAATTGACTTCTTCCTCTATTTATACTAGTTCACATTATACTTTAGTGCAGTGAACAGTGACTTTGACAGGTGTCACCACCTGGTCGAATGGAGCATGCAATTAATGGGCTTATCATGTACTTGGGCTTAATTCTGGTTGGGCTTCTGAGGGGTGCTAAACCCAGGCCCAACAATAATTATAAAAAAAATATATATAAATCTTAAATCTAATAGAATAAAGACAAATCTAAATTTTTTGACTTCTATATTTTAGAAGATATATATAAATCTTAATTATAATATAATATACATTATATTTTTGATAGATTGTGTATTCATTCGATAAACTTCTTTACTCACTCCTTTCTTTTTCTTGTTTATATAGCGTAGATGAAAAAAGAATAGATGAATAACTGCACACATTTCAAGAGACGCTACGCTAAATGATCTATTTTATGATTTATCTTTAGCTGGACTTTTATGCTAATCATATTTTAAGGCTTATATTTTAGCTACTTGGTTCTTTATGGCATTCAAAGGATTTTGGTGTCACAGAAACATATACTGTATTAATATACTTGGTGTTGGTGCGAACTGTACATACGTAACGCATACTTATATATAACCATGGTCCTCCACTCCTCCTTTATACGGATAATGAGTGTAATCCATACGATATTAAATCTGTGAGGTTTCATAAAAACCACTGAACCAGCACATGGCTAACAATAAATAAACGTATTAATGCATATTACACATTAAAAATATGAAAAGGAAAGAACAGTCTATTGTCTTTCAGATTAAATGAATTAGTTGGAACTCTCAACTATATCGCAGTTTTTCTACTCCATCTATTGGATTAGACAATTTGAATACAAGACGATAAGAAGCAATCAAACTAAACAACAACATAAATTTATAAGAAAACTACACATTAAAGCTGACAGACAAATAGAAGTTTACAGAAACATAAGCTAAAAGAAGCAGGCAAACTCCAAAAATCTAGACTTTCCATCAAATATCTGCATAACTCTACCGAAAGGAACACTACCAGGAAAAGCCGGCTATATGACGTTCTGGAAAGCAAACGCAACTAAGAACTGAAGAAACATTGTGGAAATTAGAACCACCCGACTTCTAGAAAGGTTGAGTCAAAGGACTCTGGACGCCAAAACAACCGGCAAAAGCATGAGTCTTAGCCAGACCCACTAAGTAGAGAAAAGGAGAGAGAGCTGAGCATACCCCAGGACAATCGAACGTATGATGGATCAAGCACCGAGTTGAGGCAAATTAAAAAGGAACATGAACAACAACGAAGACCCAAAGACTAAGATCACTTTGTTAGTCAAAACCAAAGAAGACTGAAGTCGATGTTGAAAAGAAGCCCAAAGTCCAATGTCCAAGTTTAACCTAATTCACTTTGTGAATAATCTATACAAATTCTTGTAGTCTCTTTTGTGTTTCTCAACTCAATACAATAATCTTCTCCATTCTCTTTATTCTCATAATCTCTCTATCATTCTTATATTTCTCATAATCTATCATGGTATCAGAGCAATAAGCTTCTAATCTCGTTTCCGCATAAACCATAATCTCTTTTACAATTCCTTCTCTCATTTCTTAGATCTGAAAACATAACAGTTTTGTCAGAACTTTTGGACACAGTTCGATCTTGCTGAAAATTTGAGGGAAGGTTCGTGACTCATTGATCTTGATATTCAACGGTAAAGATTAGATTTCAATGGTTAGTTTGTGAGATAAGCGACTTTTAGCATGGTTGTTCGCTACAGTGGCGAGTTCAGATTTCTGCAGGAGTTGTCGTGAGTGTTTGGGAAATCCAACGGTGAGTTCTTCTCCGTTTGAGCTGGAATTTTGCAGAGGTATTCCTGACCTATTTATCTAGGTTTTAAGCAATGGAGATTTGATTTGGTGACCAGAATCTTAGTGAATTTTGGGTCATTTGGAATCCTAATCATTTTCTCTTAAATCGTCGAATCCTAAATCGATCTTATCGTGTAACTGCCCGATCCGAAGTTTTTCAATGGAGGACAAGGAAGATTCAAGGAAAAAACTAGTGACTCTCAAGGGGGTTAACTATCTTCTATGGACTCAAACTCTCAGGACTTATCGATGTGGTTGTGGTTTATGGAATCATATGGTTACACAAAAGTATTCTACTAAAGAAATTGAAGCCATAGGTGATAAAGAGCTCAGGGCTGAAGAGGAAAAGTGGTTCCAAAAGAACAGCAAAGCCCTCAGCATCATTCAACAAACCCTAGATTCACGATTGCTTAAAGGATATTCCTATTGCAGCACTGCAAAGGATCTATGAGATTCTCTACAAAAGGTGTTCGGTAATATCTCAAATCTGAGTCGGGTGTATGAAGTTCAAAAAGCCATCAAGGAGTTGGCACAGAAAGAAAAGGATTTCTCTAAACACTTTGGGAGATTCAAATCACTTTGGGCCTGGTATGAGATGCTCAGACCCGTGACTACAGATCCATATGAGATTCTAGAGAGGAGAGAGAAATGGAGTTCAGACCCGTAATATCTCAAATCTGAGTCGGGTGTATGAAGTTCAAAAACCAATCAAGGAGTTGGCACAGAAAGAAAAGGATTTCTCTAAACACTTTGGGAGATTCAAATCACTTTGGGCCTGGTATGAGATGCTCAGACCCGTGACTACAGATCCATATGAGATTCTAGAGAGGAGAGAGCAAGATCAAGTCTTTAGTCTTCTTCTCACCTTAAACCCATCCTACAAGGACGTGATTCAGCATATCCCCGGATCAGACAAGCTACAACTTGATGACGTCTGTTCAAAGCTCCAGAAAGAGCTTGGATCCTTAAGCATATTCTCTAGCAAGAAAGAAAAAGGTAAAGATCTAGCACTAGCGAACAAGGTGAGTTACAAGCCATCTGAAGAGAGGAAGAGTCTCATGTGTGATCACTGCAAGAAGAAGGGTCATATCAGGGAGAAGTGTTGGATTCTTCATCCACATCTCAAGCCAAGCAAGTTCAGGGATTCCAAAGCCAACTACTCTAAAGAAGAAGAAGCGGCAAAGGGAACCAGTTCAAGCTACAAGGTTGAGGAAGCCATCACCTCCATAGTTTCCTTCCAGGATGTGTATGTGAAGAAGTCTGACCTCGATGCTCTCATCAAAGCCCTGAAAGGATCTAGTAAGACTTCAGGTATCTTTTTAAATGCTGAAATTGCTCAGAACATTGTTAAACCAATTATCATAGATTCTGGAGCTAGTCATCATATGATTAGTAATGCAAATATGATTAGCAATATAAAACCGGCTTTAGGTAATGTAATCATAGCAAATGGTAGTAAAGTTCCGATTAAAGGACTAGGTAATCTGAATCTGTTTGGTAGGGAATCTCAAGCTTTATTCATGCCAAATTTTACCTCCAACCTAGTATCTGTTATTCTTGGAAAACATAGTCATTCAGTTTTTTCCCCAAATCAAATGTGGTTTATGAAAATTGTTTTGATCTTGTTCATTTGGATGTTTGGTCTTCTACATGTACATCTAGAGAGAACCATAAATATTTTGTTACATTTATAGATGAAAAATTAAAATACACTTGGGTAACTTTGCTTGCGTCAAAAGATAGGTTCTTAGAAGCATTCAAGAATTTTCAATGTTATGTGACTAATTAATGCAATGCGAAAATTAAGGTTTTCATGTCAGATAACGGAGGAGAATACACGAGTGGTGTGTTCGAAGATCATCTCGCAAATCATGGACTCATACATCAAACTAGCTATCGATATACACCTCAACAGAACGGTGTAGCCGAAAGGAAGAATATACGTCTGATGGAGATCACTAGTGCCATGATGTTTCACAACAATGATCTAAAACGTTTTTGGTCGGATGTTGTGATCACGGCGTGTCATCTCATCAACAGGATACCAACATAAATCCTTAATGATCTATCCCCTTATCAGGTTATCAATAAAAGCAAACCATATCTTAATCACTTACGTGTGTGTTATGTCATGATTCCAGATAATCTAAGGAACAAGGTCGAACCAAAGAGTGTCAAAGCCATGTTCATCGGCTACTCAAACACTTAGAAAGGGTATAAGTGTTATGTTCCAGAAACTCGACGAGTCATGATCTATAGAGATGTCAAGTTCATTGAAGGTACATGGTTCTATAAAGACAAAGATTGGAGAAGTCTAAAATATATATATGAATTGGTCTCAGATAGAGCGAAAAACCTTAAGAACTTGATGAATAACCTTGGTATTGATCTACAAGAAGATAGTAACGCTGAAGAAGTTCATGTCCAGACTATACCAGAAGCTGAAATTCATCCCTATCTTGATCACGAACGTGAGACACGTATTGATGAAACAAATTCTCTCTCGTCTCACAATGAAGACAAAGAGCATCCGGTTGTTCATGCTCAAGATGGAAATTAATCTGAAACCCGAGAATGAAACCAAACCAGAACCGGTTCAACTAAGAAGAAGTACTAGACCTAATTTTCGGTCTCAATGGACATACGACAAAGTCTACTACAACAACAACTCAGTTTCTCATCCAATTCAAGTAGTATGTTCTCTTGCATCATTCCTTGGAGAACATCAAGTCTTCTTGGGAAACCTCAATGCAAACTTTGTTCTAGAGACTTTTGAAGAAGCAATGGAAATCAAAAAATGGAGAGAAGCTATTGGAGAGGAAGACAAAGCAATGGTGGTTAATGAAACTTGGGATGAAGTTGACTTGCCTAACAGAAAGAAGACGGTTAGCTCAAGATATGTTTTCACGATCAAGTACAAGAGTAACAGAGACTTAGAAAGGTATAAAGTAAGACTTGTGGCAAGATGCTTTACTCAGACATATAGGAAGGACTATCTTGATACGTTTGAACCGGTAGCTAAGCTCCATATTGTACGGGTTGTATTCTCACTAGCTACGAATCTCGAGTGGGACTTATGGTAGATGGATGTTAAGAATGCATTTCTTCAAGGAAATCTAGAAGACGATGTATATATGACTCTACCTCCAGGTTGTTCAACCTTGTTTTCATCGGGTAAGGTTCTAAAGCTAAAGAAGGCTGTCTATGGATTGAAACAATCTCCAAGAGCTTGGTATCAAAAACTCAGCACAACCTTAAAGGAAAAAGGGTTCAAGAGACATGAAACTAATCAGTCATTGTTCACTTCAAAAAGTCAAAAAGGTATAGTAATCATTCTTGTATATGTTGATGATATCATCATTACAAGAAGTGACAAGGTAGGTATCCAAGACGCGAAACTCTATCTGAAATATGTTTTTGACATTAAAGATTTTGGTGAATGATAGGCTCAAGATTTTATCCTAAATCTACACTGCAGAGAACAAATCTTTGTATTATAGTAAATGGTCGAATTCCACAGAGACATTGCGACTCTCAGTTAAACATTTTTTTCTAGCTAAGACGATAATAAAATGAAAGTTTGATTTAAAGCAATTATAAAAAGGATTCTAAAGAACCCTGCTGAAATTAAGAGATCTTGTTTGTCGGATTGTTGGTCCTTGTAGAGGTATAGAAGTGACACAAAAACTTGGATTTACATTCATCCCAAGTCTCTATAGAGTTAGCATGCAGCGACTTTAACCATCTAAGAGCTCTATTAGCAAGAGAGTGATTGAAGATCTTACAATGCATGAAGTCTTTAGGGACTCCTTTGAGCTGAGTAATGTTGCATATGTCCTCAAAGCTGTCTATATGATCCATAGGATGCTCGGTCGGCAAACCATGGAATTGGTTCTGCCTAAGCAACTGCATAAGCTGAAACGGGAACTAATAGTCCTGGCTGACGAGGGTGAAGAGCATTCCTATCGACGAGGAAAGCTTCAGGGTTGTTGAAGTCTCCAACTAGTACCCTGTTTTGATGTAGTGGACGATTTCTGACACGTTCTAGTGGGTCTTGATTACCATTACCGCCTACTTGCTGTTCCAGTGGAAATTGATTGCCGTTACCTCCTTGTTGTCTTTGTGGCACTCGGTTGCCGTTTCCTCCAGGTTGGTTAATCACTTATATCAATCGATTTTGATGCCTTTTAGTGAGTATTTATACTTTCTATTTGCCATCATTCGAGTGTTTTCTATGTGTTTTTGGTATATTTTCATGATTCCGGGTATTTTAGACGTTCTGGAGCAAAAAGATGGTTTTATGCACAAATTGGATACAATTTCATGGATGCAGAAGCAGAGTTCATCAGAAGAGCCAGAAGTTGATCAACATTTGGAGAGGTCTCTATGAATGGAATGGACTGAGATTTTAATTCAAACTGGCCATGTGAGTTAACTTTCATATGAAAGTGATTTAAGGTCAATCCATTGAGGCAATCAGAAGTTATGACGATTTTACTAAAGCATGTGCAGCACGTGATTGAAGAGATCGATCGATCCACACATGGATCGATCGATCCTGAAGACTGCCGAATCTCCGTAAGTTTGGATCGATCGATCCGAATGCTCTATGATTAATGAAGTTTGCCAAAAAGGCGTTTTTGTCCTCAAGACTTATCATAGGTTTTTAGGTTTTATTCTCTTTTGACTTCTATATAAGTCAGAAGCTTAGGTTTATTTTGAGAACTAACAATTCACAACACAAATTTTATTTTTGAAAGCTTTTCTGAGAGAGACGAATATGATACATGTATTTTGGAGAAGAATTCTAAACTCTTTCTTTTTACTTTAATTCAATTCTAGTTTTGAATATGTTTCCTCTATCAATGATTGTTGATCTCTTGACTATGTCTGAGTAGTCTCTTTGTTAGGTTTTAGGGATTTCCTGGGAAAAACAGGTTTTGATGGTTAGTGTTTGACTTTTATGGATTTAAATTGTTAGGTTCTTAGTCTAGATTTATATTTATTACTTGAATTAGCCTAATCACCTAGTTCATGATTTTAGGTTTATCTAATATGATCTAATCTAGATGAATAAGTATCTTTGCTTGCGGGAGTATTGTCTTAGAATACTTATGAACATATCGAATATGTAGTCACTGTATGATTTAATTATCTGTTTTAGAGATCTAAGACTTCGGGAGGAGGTTAGTTTATTTCTAGAAATTCTATCATAGGGGTCTAATACTTTGGGAGGAGATTAGTCTATTGCTGTCTTTTGAGTTGAAAACTATTTTCGTTGTTAATCTTGCTTATCAACCTGAACCTCAAACTTGATTACCTGTGGAACTTCCCTATTTCCTAGCGTTTATTTCTATTGATTTACATTCGCTTTTTAATCATTCATTTTACTTTTAAATCGTTTTAAAAACATTCCCTCTTTTATCTTGTCTTAGCTAGAATCAAATTTTAAACTGAGAGTCGTGTTGTCTAGTCTTCGTGGGATCGACCCTTTATTGTACTACAAAAATCTGTTCTCTGCAGTATAGATTTAGGATTTAAAACTTGAGCCTATAAGATTTTTGGCGCCGTTGCCGGGAACCAATTTAGTGCCTTTTAAGTTTTTCTTATAGTCTAGTCTAAGCTTTTTATTTTCAGTACTAACTTCGTTCTTTCTACTTGTTTTTTTTTTTGAAGGTTCATGACCAGGAGATCTGACAAATCACCTGAACTGCTTATTCTCTAAAACGAAGAACTTGCACGATTAGAACGCTCGAACCAGAAGTCTAGAAGAAGCGCCATTTCATCGATGCCAATGGCTGATAACATAATTCAAAATCCGATCATTCCTTTAGGACAGAACGCCCAAGTCCCTCCAGGATTGGAGCAGATAAGACAGATGGGCTGAAACCAACAAGGAGGTAATCAAGTACCTCCTTTGAATCTCGAAAGAGATGCAAACCAAAGAGCTGAAAACGCCAATCTAGGCGATGGGAATGGAGAATAAGCTCCACTAGAACCAAACCGAAATCGCCCACCTCCCCCAACACATGGTACTTGTTGGCGATTTCAATAACCCAAAGNCAACCTCAGAGACAGGACTACCAGTTCCCATTTCAGCTGATCCAGTTGCTCCGACAAAACCAGTTTCATGGAGTCTCTAAAGACTTCGTACATTGTAAGCTCTTCAACCATTCTTTAGCTGATAGAGCTTTGAGGTGGCTAAAGTCATTAAATGCTAACTCGATAGAAACTTGGGATGAACNAAGCCAAGTTTCAGAACCATTTCTACACCTCCACCAGAACCAACAATTTGAGAAGTAAGATCTCTCAATTCCAGCAAGGACAGATGGAATCATTCTATGAGGCATGAGACAGGTTCAAGAAGTACCTGCGGATTGTCTACATCATGGTTTTTCTGAACTGAACCTCTTTAACACTTTCTATAGAGGTATTGATCAGAAATACTAACTCTCTCTGGATACAGCTAGTAATGATGACTTCATGACTAAACTCGTGAACAAATCTTACAAGCTCATCGACAATCTTGCTGCTAGTTATAGCAATCATTGTCCTGATTTTGACCGAAGGGTCCGATCATCTAGTTCAGAATCTTCTGGACTAGCAGAGGTGAAGGAGCTTCTCACTCAGTTTCTGAAGAAATAGAATGAGAAGCATGTTAGTTTTGCTAAAGACGTTGAGAAATTTGAAGCTGACTGCTTTGCAGTCAATGAATCCGAGAACATCGAGGAGGTTAGATATATAAATATCCAGGGACAATGAGTGTACAACCAAGGATACAATCCAAGTTACAGCAAGGGTAATCTGTTATGGAGAAGTACCAATCTCGCAAACCCTCAGGATCAGACTCTTACTCCTCAGAACAACTTTGCACAGAAATATGGACAGCCATTGTTCAGAAATCGGGTTTTCAACAAGCTCCTCAATAGGGTTTCCAACAAACGGTCCAATCTCAAGCTCAGCAGGAGAATAAGATGGAGGTAATGTTGAAACAGATCTTGGAAAGTCGGCAGCAGTCTGAAAAGAACTTGACTGCAAAGCTGGACGGTATGTACAACGATTTGAACAATAAGTTCAAATCATTTTCTATTCATGTAAAGAAGTTAGATATACAAGTTGTTCAAAATTCTAAAGTGGTGAAAAGACAAGCTGGTATGCTACCCGGGAAAGTAGAAGATAAACCAAAGGGATATATCAAGGCATTGAATTCGAGTTCTAATGGAAAGGTTGGAAAATCTGCAGAATTTGCAGATTTTTGGAATGAAAAAAATGATGCAGAGGTCCCGATTGATTGATCTGATGTTAGGGAAAAGTGATGATGAGGGTCCGATCGATCGATCTAGGGAGGGATCTATCGATCCAAAGTTATGGAAGAGCACAGACACTTCCGATCGATCGATCCACCCTCAAAACCTGAACCAAGCTCAAAGCAACTTGCCAAGATCCAAACCTCTTGCCCCAACAGACCTAAGGCATCTACTGAAGAACATATGTACTACGATGTTGTTTCTCAGCAGTTTCTTCCATTATGAAAAATTCATAAGATAGAGGACCCAAGTGAGTTTGTGATTCCAGTAAAGGTAAAGGGAGTCTTGTTCAACCACTCGTTGTGTGATAGCATCATGTCAAAGATAGTAGCTAAGAAGCTGGGACTCAAGGATATAAGACTTTTCGGAATGTCGTTTTCCTTGGCTAACAATTCCGTTGTGGCTTCTAGTGGTTTTGTCTTTGATGTTATGGTACAAGTGGGAGATTGCATTGTCCTAGTCGATTTCCATGTCTTTGACATGAATAGGAATTCTGAAGGATCGTTGGTTCTGGGTAGACCGTTCTTAGCCTCAGTAGGACCTGTGATGCATGTTCCTTAGAAGCGAATCTACCTAACCAACATCCAGAAGTCATACTACTATCTCGTAGTACCCTATGTACCAACAGCAAGGATCATAGCTATCAAAGAAGTAAAAGCTGAGCAAACCCCTCAAAACAAAGCTGAAGACTCTGATGTTAAAATCTAGAGCAAGAAATCTCAAGTTCAACCCAAAGTTGCTACCCCAAGGATGAAGAAGAGGGGGAAGATTAACTTGCAGAAGGTCGTAGAGAGTGCTGAGTTGGACCTGGATGATCAAGGGAAGTAAAAGGCTGCATCACAACTGGTTTCAAGGGACAAAGGTAAAGGTAAGGAGAGTTTGAAAGAAGGCATAACCACATGACTTTGATTCCTAAGTCAATGGGTGAAGGATGGGTTGATTATAGAGTGAAGAGGAGCAAAGGTTTTCCAAAACCTTTCTCTATGGTTAGATTCCTTTTGTTCAAGATCTTAAAAACAAAGGAAAGGATCTCAAGAAGATAGCAATGAATAAGATGTTGAAGCAGCAAATATCAGAAAAGGATGGGAGAACGATAGCCTCTACTGGAGCTAAACCAGATTCAGCATAGAAGGTAAGTGGATCTAGCTATATACGTTAACTAAAGCGCTGAGTGGGAGGCAACCCACTAATTTGAATTATTTTCTTTGGTTTTTGTTTAGATTCAATCCTAATTAGTTAACTAACCTATTAATATTTAGTTTTGAGTTTGAAAGATGTTTCAGGAAATTCAAAAATTTTAGGTCGGACATTCAGATCGATCGATCCGTCTATGGATCAATCGATCAATGCCCATGAAGGTTTTTACGTAATAAGAGATCGATCTATCCGTCTAGGGATCGATCGATCCATCTTACAAAAATTTTCAGCCGATCTTTGTTTCAGGTAAGTACTGAAATTCTTTTAAACTGCTTTTCCTATTTATTCTGGTCATTATTCCTCCCTTGGGTTTATTTCATACCGGGACAATGTGATTTTAGTCTGGGGGAGGGAGTATAGTTACTAATCATATTTTATGTCTTTTTGATGTTTCATCAGTTTGGTGAAAATTTTCAAAATTCTTTGGTTTTTAAGTAGTCGAGTCCAAGGAACAATGACCAGAATCTATGATGATAACCAACCTAGTGTGAGTATAGTATTGA
>OVBE01016313.1:0-11002 GCA_900406425.1 Iberis pinnata | reverse complement strand
CTTTTGAAATATAAATTATGTTATTTTAGTAAAAAAAAAATATTTTTATTTTTATTATTTAAAAAATAATAAATTTTTTACGATATGTATTAACAAGAGTATCTTGTTATATAGTTTTACGATATATATATGCATATCTTTATATCATCTATATTTAAAGAGATTTGGTGTAATCTATATTTCACACATCACTAATAAAATAGTTCAGTTTTGATATCAAACCCTACATGGTATCAAAGTCTTTATCGCTTCCGCATAGATTTTTCTGGTTTGTGACATCGCAACACATAGAGTTTTTTCTAACATATACTCTAGTTTAGGATCTTGTTTCGAAATCATAATGACAGAAGCATGGACGGACCTACATAAGTGAATGGTGGTTTACTTGATCCATGTAAATAAATATAGAAGTATATTTTGTATAATTTTTTTTTTTTGAAAAATCTCTAATTTTTAGTAACTTATCAAGTGATGAACAACCATATCTTTGGATCCATTTCCCCATTATACAATTTTTTTATATATATTTGTAATTATGATCCTGGTAAAATAATTTTTTGAGATCGCCACTAGACATAAGAATCTTCTGCTTCGGATGTACATATATGGGAAACTAGTTTCTGACAATCTGGGAGCTGATATCAAACCTTACATTGTATGGTCTTCTTGAAAATTATGAAATCTATACAATTATGAGACCCGATAAGTTTATATTGTATGCATGTTTTTAGGTCCGGCTCTAATTACATTACGATAAAAACTAAAGAAAATTAAAATTATGTTATTGAAGACAATGAGAGACAGATTATGGTTCAAATATCATTGATCAAACTGGTTTGGGCTTAGTAGTACTATATGAAAACATCCGAGGCCTAAATATAATTATAAAAATAGTTTTGGGCTCACAGATATTTTTATAGTTTACGATATAAGAACCACTCAATAAGAAGGTCCAACCCATTAAAAAAAACATTTGCATCTATAGGTCATATTAGATATTTAAATCATTTTTCGACTCAGATTTGTATAATTAAATAGTATCAAATAATCAAAAATATTTTGATTCAATCACTAAAAGTTAGTTAGTTGCTACTTTTTTAAAAAGATATATAGTTATTTCAACAATTGGAACGTAAACTAAGTACAAAGTATATAATTTGAATTATTGATTAAGAAAATATCAATATATTAAAATATGTACCTCTTGATTTTTTTCATAACTGGAGCTTTTTTACACACAAATTTAAATTGGTGGTTGTTGACAAAAAAATGATAATTAAATTGATGGTTTGAGTATGCAACATATCATGCAAATTGTTCAAGATATTAATTTGGCTTTTACAAATATATAATCGATAATTTAACATTAGTAGTTTATTATAAGTGAAAATAATCTTGATATTTGAAACATACAATAAATTAATATATTACATTATATAGCTTTAACATTTTTCCAAAATAGTAATAAACTCAAGAGATTATACTTTTTGTTACAATTATATATATAATGAAACTTATGTAACTATTGATACCGAGGTTGTCACCTTTATCAAGGACCCGACCTGGAGATTCGATCCGATATGTCTCATTTGGATACGTTGACGTGGTCATGGACCTCGAGCTCATTAACTTGGGCCTGTATAAACCCAGACCAAGGTTATTAACGGGAGACGAGATCACCTCGGTAGAAGGCGATTAAACAAGTTAATGGATATTTTTTTTCAAAGATAATTCTAAATATTGTTATGAAATATTTCTAAATATTTTAGGAGAATATTTTCAAATATTTAGGAGAATATTATGTAAAATAAATTTAACCTAATTCCCTATCATGTATATAAAAATAAGAAATTCTATGGTAAAAATTAGGGGATTCATTCATCGATACACACGAAATAATCTAGTTAGATTGAATCTTTCGTTCAACAGTAATTTAATAACATCTAAATTATACTAGTTTACTAAAAAATTATTATTTTATAGTGATTATTATTTTATTTAAAGTATTAATGAATAGAGTATTAATTTATATAAATTATATTGTGTATAAGTGTATACATGACGATGGCATTACTCGTAAGTTACGTAAGTGGTAACTTGAAAATGGGATTAAAGAGAGAAGTTGATTTTTAACTTTTGATTAAGGGAACAAGTTTTGTTGATTAAGGGAACAAGCCATGATTAAGAGTCATGAAAATCTGTAATTAATAGTTGATTAACATATAAGAATTGTCGAATATATATATAGGAGAAAGTGGTAAGTTTTAGAGTGGAAGTCTCCAAGGACTTAGGTGTTTTTATTTTATTTTGTTGAAATGTCATTTTTTTATTTGTGTGGATATGTTGAGTTACATTGTTTGCTTATTATTATTATTATTTATATTGGGAAAGCTGAAAACTGAAGCTTTTAATTTTCTTCAATAATAATAAATGAAACTATCGAAAAGTCCACTCACTAATTATTTTGATGGTTTAAAGTGCCGAAATATGTTTTATGTATTGCAATTTATATTGTCGTGTCCTGTGTTAGAAACATTTGTAAATTAAAACAACAAGTTTTCTTTAAAGTAGCCAAGTGGTCGTGGTTTTGATCTGTCAGTTTGCCGTCACTTAGGTGTGTTTCTGGCGGGTATCTGACGGATATGCCCGTCAGAACACCCGTGTTTTTTTATAGTCGTTGGTTCAGGGCAGAGTTCAATTTTCTTTAAGCACGGAATTGCGAAATCATTTCTTTTGGCCAGTCGAAAATTATGCCACACTTTGGCCTCATTAAAAAACTCGTTGAATGAGTTATTCGATTGTATCACTCACAATGAAAAAATTAAGGGCGTCGACCTCTAACTCTTCCTAGTTTACAAAAAAAAAAGTATTGAAAAACCAAATGCAGGCATGTATTTTGAAAAAGAGACTTACCATAATCCTACTATCACTTTTAAAATTAAAATAATATATGATTTGTAATAGAAAGAAGCAAGTTCTTTTATTCATTTAAATACATTGAATACTAAGTGTTTTACATAAGTACATATTGACGAGTGATAGTAGAATATTTTCCTCTTATTTGATTATTAATGTCTTAATTTATCACACGCAAACATATGCTTGCGACTTGTCTATGTTGTATTTTCTCTAAGGACCGTGACGAATAAAGAATATAACAGACAAAAGTTGTTCCAATATATTGCGACTTAATAATTGGTTTCATGAAACATGAACCTCACATTTTCACGCATAATATTTTCATCTACTATAACATTATATATTGATAAACTAGTAACTAGTTCTTCCACTATGTATACATGTATTACTAAGTGAAAAATGATTTTTAAAAATATATTTATTTGATATTGCAACACATGCATATAATATTATAATAGTATTTGCTTTTAATTAATTAATTCAATTAAACATAAACCGTAAATTCTCACATGTTTAAATAACATTTGGGACGAAACCATATTGTATATTTTAGTTCTACTATTTTTCTTTTAGGAAAATGTACAAACTTCTATATATACATATATACATATATATATATATATATTAATTATCATAATTGGATCGATAACACCGATTTATATCCAATATTTATAATGTAGGATTTCGCAATTATATTAAAATTAAATTAGGATAAAAATGCATATATGAAATTTTAACAACTTGAAATTTTTCTAGTTATAAAAAAATTATTCTCCACTTAATTAGTGCTCTTAATTAATTCAATTAAACATAAACAACAAATTCTTAAAATTACATGTTTGAATAACATTTGGGACGAAACCATATTATATACTTTAATTCTGCTATTTTGTACAAACTTCTATATATATATATATATATAATATCATAACTGGATCGATAACACCGATTCATATCTAATATTTATAATATAGGATTTCGCAACTATATTAAAATCAAATTCGGATAAAAATGCATACATGAAATTTTAACCACTTGAAAACTTTCTAGTTATAAAAACAAAAAATATTCTCCACTTATGTTATGTTACTAAAAACATATTTATTTGCTATTAAGCAAATATTTGGACAAAATGTATTATGAGTTGCACGTTTGATTGCGTATAGTGGAGTATCTTAAAAATAAAATAAAAACTTTATAGCATTCATGGTGAAATTAAATTGTGATAATAAACAAATATTTGGGGTCAAAAATGTAAGAGTTGCACGTGTAATTGCGTAAATTCACACGCACCCAATCCTTTCATATTAGTTCCAAAGTCATTTTCACCAACCAAATGTGACATCTCTCTCAAACACTCTTTTCTATGAACCTATTTGCAATAGTTTTGACAAAGTTAAAAATAAACTATATTTCTTTAACCTTAATCATTATATAAACCTAAATTCTTTAGCTCATTAACTCCTAATCAATCAATATATTTTATAAATTGAAAAATGAACCACTATATATATAATGTATGAATCTTAGGGAGGCAAATAAACTAGAACCGAAGAACCGAAAAAACGGTTCTGAATCGATTTCGGTTTCACCCGAATTATCCGATGATTCATGAGATGAAGAACCATGGGTATTTAGTAGGAACCGAAACCGAACCGATGGGTAGAACCGAAGAACCGATTTTTTTTGTTGCTTTGAATATTTGTTAGAGTACTTTAAAATAATTTTGAATATTTTAAATTAATTTCGGGTATTTAAAATTAATTTCGGCTAATTTTTTGTTTTTTGGATAATTTTCTTGTTTTTGGGTAATTTTTTTGTTTTCTCTGGTATTTTTGTGTTACTGGTAATTTTGGTCATTTCGGGTCTAAAATATCCGAAACGATTAGAAACCAATTACGAACCAAAAAATTTAGATAACTTTTGGTTTCTATAACATAAAATTGAACCAACCCGAAACCAATGAGAACTGAATCGGAACCAAACCGAAGATTTCAAAAAAATCGTTTGGATATTAAAATCTATGATCCAAGAAAATCGGAACCAAATGGTTCCTGTCCAAAATCGAACCGAATATCCACCCCTATGTATGATATATCATTGCTATGTATATTCATAGATAAAGTAAGATACAATTGATCTCTATCGAAACTGTTGTAATTTCCACATCATGACATCTGTATATACATTTTGTTATACGTAGCTTACAAAATTTCTGATGTGTATATGCACTTTGTTATGAGCATTGCATGATTTTAATTTAGACCATATATATGTTACTTTTGTTTCTACCATTAATGATAAAACAGTGAAAAGAAAGGCACATCTATAAATTTCAAATGGTTAAAAGTCCACTTTCGTAATTTCCCCCACCAAAATTCAATTACATATAGCTAAAATTTTTCTCATATTGTAGAAATTGATTATAAATGGATCTAACTTATCGATCAAAATATGCCAAAAATATTTGTAAATTGTCTAAAATGGGTCTTATGTAATGATAAAACGTAAGAGAATTCCACAAGTATTCAGATTTGAAGCTCAGGCTAACATACATGATTTACTAATGAAAATAGTTCTCAACTCAAAAATTAAAGACTAATTTTTTCCGAGGTATTAGATTCATATGTTCGAATTACTAAAGACAAACTTTCGCCGTATTTAGATAATTCAGTCATGCATTAGATTCATATTCGATATGTTTATAAACATCTAAGACAATATTCCCGCAAATAAAGACACTTATTCATCTATATTAAGTCAGATCTCTAAACCAAACCTTTTTGCATTACAAATATTATTATTATGTTTAACATTGTAAAAAGGTGTGAGAAGGTAAGGTTATATATAGGTGGGTGAGCTTTGGTAAGCCTTTGACATAACTTGCAAGATTTTGATATATTCACATCTCTCTTTCTCTCTCTAAAATCAAATTTAAAAAATATTACAAATATTACAATAAGCAATGGGAAGGCAACCATGTTGTGACAAATTAGGAGTAAAGAAAGGTCCATGGACTGTTGAAGAAGACAAGAAGCTCATAAACTTTATACTCACTAATGGCCATTGTTGTTGGAGAGCTTTGCCTAAACTAGCCGGTCTCCGCCGTTGTGGAAAGAGTTGTCGCCTCCGGTGGACTAATTATCTCCGGCCTGATTTGAAAAGAGGTCTTCTCTCTCAAGATGAGGAACAACTTGTTATTGATCTTCATGCTCATCTTGGTAACAAGTAAGTCTATATATATATATATAACTATAATCATATATTCTCTCCCTTTTTTTATTATAGATTGTCACTTTCGCTATCTTTTTTTGCTGTAAAAAGAATTTCGTTTTGGATTTTCAATGTAGGAATTTAATGAGTTTGGCTATTCTGACCAATAGAATAATTGAAATATTTTTTAATATTTAGAATATTTAATGTTGTTTCTATAGAAAATATAAATTTTTTAATATGTGTGAAATATCTAAAATGATAATCTTTAAAAAACACAGAGGGAGTATTAATATTTCAAGTCTTACTTAATGATCAATTTACACATTTTTAAAAATATGTAAAGTTTTTTTTGGCTAATTTTGAAAATGTTAGTATATTTTACAACTAATAAAAACTAGATAGTTACGATAAACATTAGTTTGTATAGTTTATATTTTTTTGTCACATTTTATATCAGATCACAATGAATTGGCTTTAAAGAAAATATTTTGCACTCATATAACATATGAGTGACCAAATTCGAACTCTGATGTGGTAAAATGACAACAATATTAACAACCATTATATTATTTATTCACCTCCGTAGTTTATATTACTAATGGTAAAATATAAATTAAGTTAACTTATTATTACATGTGTATTATACTATTATTGAAAATATTTAATTATTTACCATGTTTATGTGTATATTTAAATTATACATTATAATGAACTATATAGATCCAAATAAGATGGTAATAAGAATACAAAGTAACATCCTTTGGAATAAACTTCAAAACAAAGTAACATCTTTCTCTTCCAAAAATTTAATCTAAACTTATTTTATCAATCTTCTTGTGTTTATATATATTCCAAGATTTTAGTACATATCCACCAACCCTTAATAAAATATCATATATTCATATAATTTTTTTTAAAATATTTTATGTATTTTATAGATGGTCTAAGATTGCTTCAAGATTACCAGGAAGAACAGATAATGAAATAAAAAACCATTGGAATACTCATATCAAGAAGAAGCTTTTAAAAATGGGAATTGATCCTGTGACTCATAAACATCTAAATCAAGAACCTTCTTGTAATACAAATGATCAAATAAACATTTCTACAAATCAAGATGATGATATATCAAGAAGTACCAAGAACATAGAGACAAGTTGCAGAACTAGCACAATTACTAATCAAAACAATTCAATGGATAATCTAATTGATAATGATGAATTGTTTAGTTACTTATGGTCCCAAGAAACTACAAAAGCTCAGATTTCGTGGGATGAGAATTACATTTCCGGTGCCGCCGGTGAAAATTTTCCGGTATGGTCACCGGAAAGAATCAATGGTGAAGATTGGTCTATGTTTTTGGATTATTGTCAAGATTTTGGTGTTCATGATTTTGGGTTATGACTCTTTCACCATATAAACATATCAAGAAGGAAGTACTACTCTATATTCACATGTGTCATAACTCATAAATGTCTTTATAGAATTTTTATTTGTTCCTTAAAAATGGATTTTCTACAATTTTTTTTATATATTTTGTTATTAATTAATGTTGATAAATTGTAAATTTCAAAGAGATGTTAATTGATAATATTGAATTATTATTTGATGATAGTTTTGGGAAATTGTTAATTGTAAAAAATACACACAATTAATAGTTTTATAGCTAAGCAATGATTACTTACTTGGTTTGTGTAAAAAATTATAGAAAATAGAGAAATTTCTTCAGTTACCATTAAAAGAAGTTTAAATTCCAAAAATACTACATACTCTCAAAAGTTCCAAAAACACCACTAAAATATTATTATGTTTTCAAAAAATACCACAAATATAAAAAAATGAATTTAAGAGTTTAAAATTTAAAATTTTGGGTTTGAATTCACAAACAAAATTTAATGTTTNGGGGGGGGGGGGGGGGGGGGTAAGGTTTGATTTTGGGCTTTAAGGTCTAAATTTGAACTTTTAAAACTATTTCAAATTAGTGATATTTCTGGAATTTTCAGAAGTGTGGTATTTTTGGAATGTACATAGTTTTTGTGATATTTTTGAGAATCTCCTAAAAATTATGTATTGAATTTTAATTTTCTCAAACCAGTTTAAGAATATATAATAAAGATAGAGACAAGTTCAATCATATAAATATGACTTACTCTCTATTATTGGACATGCGAGTCTTCCCTCTATGACTATTTCTTAGATGAGTGCAACACCAAGAGACCAATCTGTGAGTTATCCTGGTGTAACTTCCATTGATGTGTTACGTTTTTGTCAGTTATATTTGACAGTAGAGCCGGTCCTGAGCCTAAGCAGAGCAAGCATGCGCTTGCAGCCCATTTTTCAATTTAAAATTTTTAGTTAAGAAAACGGTCCATTTTTTGAATATTGTACAATTTTGGCCTATTTTTCCATTGTAGATTGTGGCCTTTAGAAAATTTTAAAATCTCAGGACCGGTCCTGCTTGACAGACTTGGCAACAAGAGAGAGTGTTTTGCTGTGCACTAAGGAACATCCAATTCAGCAATTAGCGTTGCAAGATAATGATTTATGAGTTGCAACAACTGACTCATCTGTAGAGAGATGGCCTGCCCAAGTCAGAGTCCTCAAAAAATCTTTCTTTCTTGGCTGGGAACTTGTCTTTTAATAGGGCAAGGGAAGGCTTAAATCCAGTTAGTAAATTATTCCTTCCACAGATGCTTATGTTTAACCTTTTTCTGAATCAATGTGGTTAACTTTAGACTTATCTGCAGCCTCCTTCCTATAAGGAGTCATCAATAGCTTGGATGCTTATCCATACATTTCGAAACACCACAATGCTTTGCCGCTGAGATATATTCACCAGACCTTAAAGTTTCTGGGGGATCTGAAGATGAAAAGGTAGATAAATGCCTACATCTTAATCAGAGTCGGTCATGAGCCCAAGCAGAGCAAGCATGTGCTTGCGGCCCTTTTTCAATTAAAATTTTTTTATTAAGAAAACGGTCCATTTTTAAAAAAATTTATATAATTTTGGCATATTCTTTCGTTGTAGATTGCGGATTTCATAATTTTTTTTAAATCTCAGGACCGGCCCTGATCTTAGTTGTGCTAAAGCTAATCTGGAATGGCTTGGTATCTCACTGTAACATATGTCGTAATTGAATATCTTATGCCTATATATGCTCTAGTCTAATCAAACTGAACCTCTTTTTCTTCATTGGATTGTTTGATTTGTAAATTAATCTATTATACTTGATTCTATCTTTTCTTCTTTATACAAGACATTAACAGTTTACTTAGAATGAAATTTTTTCTGGTTTTTGTAGAAAAGAAAGATGAGGAGAAAGCAGCTAGTTAGGAAGATGAGAGGGAAGTAGTTGGAAGAGGAAGAAAACATATCTTCTTAAGACTTTGCTTTATGTTCTTCTCCTTAAACTTGTATTGTCCACTGATGAATGTTTGGTTGTTATAAAAAATGTTGATTCTTATTGAAGTTTCTAAACATATTATATATCATAACAAAACTAAAATTATATACAAAATAAGCTATCATAACAAAAATAAATATAGCAATTACAAACAGCTATTGTAGAGAACCTATTTTTATTGGTTGTGATTGGCACTCAAGTTTGATGGCATCAACAAGAGTGTTGTCAAGGTTCAATAAGATAAGCACACGAGTAACATCGAGTCTTAAACACTTCTTTGTTTTCGGATGAAGGTGTTGTGCTTCACCAATTATGTCTCCAAGGAATTTTAAGCATGCACGGAAAAATTTAAGGGTTTATAATTTAAAATTTTGGGTTTTGGTTCACCGAATAGAGTTTATGGTTTATTCTTGAAGGAGTAGGGTTTCATTTTGGGGTTTTAGGTCTTAAATTTGAAATTTTAAAGTTATTTCAAATTTTGTGGTATTTTTAGAATAATTAATTTTTATGGTATTTTTGAAAGAAAAATGTGGTATTTTTTAGTCAATTACTTTTTATTATTTGTAATCATTTGCTAATATGATATTTAAAATATGATCATGTCACTATCATAAACTCATGATCATTAGCTACTGAAAAAACTAACATATACTCCCTCCGTTTCTATATGTAAGTAGTTTTGTTTAAAAACACGGGTATTAAGAAATTTTAACTTTTTCTAAAGAAATAATAAAAAAGTATTTTTTTTATTACACAATCATTGAGAGATATTGTTATTAGTAATAAAAATAATACCAACCATCTCAAGTTAGAGAGAGATTATTTCTTTTTTTGTAGGGAAACGGGAAAAATTAGAGAGAAATTATTGCATATAATCATTTTGCCTTTAATTTTTAGTAGAATATTTTTATTTAAATTATTTCATTGCTTTGGATTTTGTAAACATCTTATATTGTGAAACAAACCATTTTGGCTAAAACTACTTATATATAAAAACAGAGAGAGTACTATTATCGAAGAGAAAAGTGTTGGACCAACATCTATTATACATGGCTAAAACTTGGTAAGAACCAAAGAGATCTAGATAATTGAAACAAAAAAGAATCAAATGGTTGCACTGACTCAATCTTTTGGGTCTCAAGATCAAAAGACAACAAATGATCATTGTTCTTACTAAAATAGATTGTATTTCTTCTAAAGAATCTTCCATTGTGATCATTAGCAATAACACTAATACCTTGATCAAAAAGTATTGCTTCTTCACCCAAAGTGTAAATCATATGTTTCTTCAAAGGTCTTGATGAATAAATTTTAAAAACCCTAAAAGACCAAACTCTATGCCTTTCTCCTAACATAAGATCAACTTTGAGAACATCTCCATTTACTGTGACTACAAATTTTGTCTCAACAATTCTCTTACTAACATATCCATTAATATAAATCACATGTAACTCCATAATAGT
>OVBE01016312.1:0-11003 GCA_900406425.1 Iberis pinnata | reverse complement strand
GGTTTACCTTACTGATCTTCCAAGCGTTCCCAACATCCGCTCGGATTTTTCACACTTCCAAGCCCAACGATCGATTATCTCTCCTTCAAAGCCTTCAGGATTATCTCAAGGATTTTCCGAGTTTTTCTGTGTGTAAGTGTGGTGCGCGAAAAATGAGCCAAGACGGTCTATTTATAGAGTTTGGCCCGTAACCTCTTTAAAACCGCCAACGCCACTCGCGCCTCTTCGAACAGGCGTATTTGATCGAACTGGTGCGAGTTGAGCATAACTGTCCCACCGCCCAACCGTCCAGCTCGGCCCAACTGCCCAGCTAGTGTCTAGTTCACTTAGCTGGCTTAGTTGGCCGACACTTAGCTCGAGCTGACTAAGCTGACTTGAGCTAACCTGAGCTAATTTGAGCTGACCTGAGCTAAATTCAGTTGGCTTAGCTATCTTAGCTCGGTCCTTCAACTTACCCCAGCTGGATCCGAGCCTTTGAGTTTTCCAACTATTTTTGCCCAAGTCTTTCCATGTTTTTACTTAGCCATTCGGATTCTCCTTTCATAGCTCTTTCCCTTTGTCCGCATTTCCTAGAAAGGAACTAAGTCCTTTCATTCCCCCTTTCCATAGCCAAGCTTGCGGATCTTACCTTGGCTATGGACCATCCCGTGAACTAATGAAGTTCGGGGACATAACAAGTCTCCCCCTTTGAAATGGATTTGCCCTCGAATCCAATTCAAGATCTTGACACTCGCCCGCTTCCTTAAACAAACTTGGGAACTCGGCTCACATTTTGCCTTATGTTTCCCACGTTTTCTCTTCTTTCCCATCACATTCCCCAAGTATTTGGACCATCTTTATCTTTTTCCTCCTTTTTGTTTTATCCATTCGATCTATGACCCGAACTGGAATTGCTTCGATGGTCAAGTTTTTCCTTAGGTTCTCTGGGGGTTTGGAAATTACTTCGTCCTGATCCCACAAGAATTTTCAGAGTTGGGACACATGGAAAACATTATGGAATGCTTCCATTTTCGGTGGCAAGTCCAGCTTGTATGCGAATGCTCAAACTCTTCCTATAATTTTGTAAGGACCCATGTACCTTGGGTTTAGTTTCCCGTGTTTTGATTTCCGAGCCCTTCCTTTAAACGTTATAGTTTTAAGGTAGACTAAGTCACCTTCCTCGAACTGAATATCCTTTCTGTGCCTATCAGCATAGTTTTTATGCCAGTCTTCCGCTTCCTTCATTTTAAGCCGAAAAAACTTAATCTTCTCGGTTGTTTCTTCAACAATCTCCGGGCTAATCTCACTTCTTTCACCAACTTGTACCCAGCACAAGGGTGTTCTGCATAGCCGCCCATATAATGCTTCATAAGGCGACATCCCAAGACTAGCTTGAAAGCTATTATTGTATGAGAATTCGACCAAGGGAAGATGTTTTTCCCATGATCCGCCCCATTCCAGCACGCATGCACGCAGCATTTCCTCCAACATTTGGATTGTTCGTTCAAACTGGCCATCTGTATGCATATGGTAAGCCATGCTCATATTCACCATGGTTCCTAAGGCTTTTTGGAAAGCCTTCCAGAAGTGTAATGTGAACCGCGAATGCTGATCCGAGACTATACTTGATGGCACACCATGAAGCCTAACGATCTCATCTATGTACATGTCCGCTATGTGCTCAACTCCATCCATTTTCTTTATGGGAATGAAGTGAGCAGACTTTGTAAGTCTATCCACCACGACCCAAATTGCATCCTTCTTTGTCCTGGTCACGGGCAATCAAGTCACAAAGTCCATTGCCACATTGTCCCATTTCCATTCTGGAATAGGAAGTTTTTGCAACAGCCCACTTGGTACTTGGTACTTGGTTTTCCGCCTTAACCAGTTGGCAAGTTGGACATTTAGAAACCCAGTTTGATACGTCCTTTTTCATTCCCACCCAATGATAGTATCGCTTCAGATCACGATACATCTTGTTAAGGTCTAGGTGGATTGAAAATCTTGTCTGGTGTGCTTCCTTTAAGATTTCTTTCTTAAGCTCCTTCGAATCCGGAAACTGAAACTCGGCCATGGACTATAATCGTCCCATTATTCGAGGTTTCATATTCTGTCTGCTCATTTTTGGCCATTTTTTGCAGATTCTCATCTTGAGCCTGAGCCAGTCATATCCTTCTAAGTAAGTCCGCTTGATTTGCCGCGGCCAAACCCAAAGGTTCTTGATCTCTGGACAAGGCATTCAACCTTAACGTCTTGATCATGCAACCTAATTCCGCCACTTCTTTTTTTGCGTCAACATCAGTCCGTCTTTGGCTCAACGCATCGGCCACTTGATTCGCCTTCCCAGGATAATAGGCGATATCCACATCATAATTCGCTATCAGCTCCATCCATCGCCTTTGCCTTAGATTTATTTCAGGCTGGGTGAAGATGTACTTTAAGCTCTTATGATCGGTGTATATTTGCACATTTGCTCCATACAAGTATGACCACCATATTTTAAGTGCAAATACCACAGCTTCCATTTCCAGGTCATGGGTTGGGTAGTTCCCTTCATGTTTCTGTAATTGCCTTGATGCAAAAGCAATTACTTTTTCTCCTTGCATCAGAACGCATCCCAGTCTAGTTATTGATGCGTCTGTGTAGATCACATAAGGCACATTTGGTTCCGGTAAGGCCAAAACCGGTGCACTTGTGAGCCTTTCTTTATGTTCTACGAAACTCCCTTCACATTTCTCCGCCCATTTGAATTTCACATTCTTGCCCGTTAATTATGTTAAGGGCTGGGCCAGACTTGCAAATCCTTTCAAAAACTTGCGGTAGTATCCCGCAAGTCCGAGGAAGCTCCTTATTTTCATTGCATTCTTCGATCTTGGCCATTCTTTGATGGCTCTTATTTTCTCGGGATAAACCATCACTCCTTGATCCGAGACAATATGCCCAAGGAACCCAATGCTACTTTGCCAAAAGCTACATTTTTTTATCTTTGCAAAGAGTTGGTGTTCCCTTAGCCGTTTTAGCACTACTCTCAAATGCTCTTGGTGCTTTTCCCAATCTCTTGAGTAGACCACAATGTCATCAATGAAGATTATGACAAACTCTTCTAAACAATCTCGTAACAACCCATTCATCATTTTCATGAATGCTGCAGGAACATTGGTCTATCCGAAAGGCATCACTACAAATTTGTTGTGCCCATACCTTGTCCGGAAAGCCGTTTTCCTTATATCGGATGGACCAATTGGAATCTGGTGATATCCAGACACCAAGTCAATCTTGGAGAACCATGTTTCTCCCTTCAATTGATCCAACAATTCATTTATCCGGGGTAATGGGTACTTGTTCTTTACAGTCACCCTATTCAGCCTGCGATAATCGATGCAAAGCTTAAGGCTTCCATCCTTCTTTTTCACAAATAGTACCGGCGCACCCCAAGGTGAACTCTTCGGCCTGATGTATCCTTTATCCAGCAATTTTTCTAGTTGCTTCTTTAACTCGGCCATCTCGGCCGGTGCCATTCTATAAGTTGCCTTGGAGATTGGATTTGTTCTCGGTTCCAACTCTATCATGAATGGATCCGACCTATCTAGTGGTAGCCAGTCAAGGTTCAGAAGACGTCTTCGAACTCATTCACAACTGGTATATCTTTAATCTCGGCATCTAGCCCAACTTCATTCACCATGATACTGGCTAGGTATGCCTCGCATCCTTTTTCCAGCATCCTCTCGGCCTGGATTGCTGAAACCACTAGACTTCTCGAGGTAGGTCGGATTCCCTAGAATTCGAGATTTTCCTTCTCTATTCCAAACCGTACCTGCCCTCGATGATAGACTATAATTTCCTTATACTTGGCAAGTCAATCCATTCCCAAGATAACCTCGTGATTCTCGAGTTGAAAAATGACTAAGTCTGCCGGCATTTCCACGTTACCAATCTTAACGGGAATTTCACAGACCATCCCTTGCGAGAGGATAGTATGTCCACCAACGGCTCTCACTTTCACATTCATTACGGATGTTTTCTTCACAAACATCCCTTTCCCTATCATGTCTGGGCTCACAAAACTGTGTGTTTCCTCAGAGTCAAACAGGGTGTGTGTTTCAACACCACCTATCACTAAGGTCCCTAAAGATTCATTTCTCATAATTCTAAGTCCCTTCCTAGTTCTTTCGTGCCAATGATGCAAATGCAAAAATTTAAAGTGTTTGGAAAGGTGAGAACGTACCAGTGATCGCGTTGAAGTTTGCATCATCATTCCTTTCCTTTGAGAGTTCATAGACCCGCGGTCCACCCGTCTGTTACCTTTTTGCTTGCGGTTGTGGCTCATTATTGCTGCGGCCTCCTTTCTATTCCACTTGCCTTTCGGCTAACAACTTAGGGCATTCTCTCTAGAAATGCCCTGTCTTGCTGCAATGGTAACAAGTCCTAGGATTTACTCCACTTGTTTCACTTTGGCCTTATTCCATTCGCGGACAGCTTTGGATCCCGTGATCCATACTTCTGCATTGAAGGCATGCACCAGTTACCTTCCAGCATTCACCCCCGTGCCTGCGACCACATGTCTTGCACTCCATATTTCTCGCAACAGTCTTGTGATCATCACTAGCTTCATATTTTTGTTTATGGTCACCACCCTTGTTAGCCTGCTTGGGTGGCTGAGTCCATGAATGGTACAAGGCATATTCCTCTTCTAAGGTTGCCTTTATCATAGCTGCCCTTTCCACCAGTTTCGAAACTGAACTAAAGGTCCAGACCGAGCAATGTACACGGATATCGACCTTTATTCTGCGACAGAACCGACGGACTTGAGCCTACTCGTCTTCAAGCTCCCTTCCCACATATCGCCGTAAGCGATTGAATTCTTCCTCATACTCCCGGACAGTTCTTCTGCCTTGGACCAAATCCAGGAAGGCGCATTCAAGTGTGTTCCATGCTTATGATGGGAAGAACTTCTTGTTAAACTCCCGTTCAAAATCCGCAAAGGTGTGAATCTGTTCACCCTTGCGTTTTACCACCGAGAGCCACCAGTTGTGCGCATCACCTTCTAGGAAATGGATCGCAATGTTCTTCCTATAGTCTTTCGGGTAGCATATGGAACTAAAGTTCCTAGCCAGACGGCTTCTCCATTGATCCGCTTCTATCAGATCTGAACTTCTCGTGAAATGATCGGTTCCAAGCCTTGAGATATGCTCCAACATGCTCAAGTAGTCCACTTTCTTTGGTGCGACTCTTGGCGGAGGAGGAAAATTCTCCATCACTTCATGATTCACTACATTCGGCCCACCAGTAAGGGGCTGAGCCGTGAGGATTATAGCGGATCCTTCACCCGTAGCGCGAGTTTGTACCAGCTTCTTGATATATCCTATCATTGCTAAAATGTCTTTCCACATCATGGCTTGGGTTGGAACCGCAACAAAGACCGCTTCTTTGTTTGCATTGTTCTTATTCATATCTGCATCAACCTCCTTCCCAACATTGGAGGATTCTCTCACTTCTTTCACATACCCATCTTGGGATGGGGTCGGGTTCATGATCCTGGCTTCACCATGGATCTCCACATTATCTAATTGCGGTTTCACCGTTCCTGCGCTAAAACTTGGTGCAAATGTGTCTCCCACTTCATTCACTCCAACCACAGGTCCGATCGGGGTCTTGTTCCCTTTATTCCCAGTTTTCTTTCCACCAACCACATGTCCGATTGGAGTTTTGTTCCCAGCATTTGTTGCAATTGTGTTCGGATCAACATCTTGCTGTTTATCCTTCTTCCTTTTTCCTGACTTGTCGCTTTTACCCATCTATAAGATCAAACAATCACACAAACATGTTTAATCTTTAGTAAGGACTTAGCGACATACCAGCACAAGTTCTTCATGGCCGAAGAGTGGTAATCCCCCATAACCCACACACTAGTCTAAGGATCTAGCATGCTCTGATACCAACTTGTGATGCCCCATCCCGGACACTAAGTCCGAAACAGGCATCACACGCTGGATCTCTAAGTGATTCCGGCCCAATTAGTTCATTTTAATGCCTTAGCCATTTTAAAGTCATTTTTATGTGAGGTTCAATTCTGAGATTTTTTTTTAAGCCTTTAAGTATTAGAGTTTAATCAAATCCGGAAACAACTCAGATAAACGTGATTTTTATTAAATAGACTTAAGATTCGTTACAGCTTGATTGTTTGCACAATAAGCTATTACAAGTTTTAATATAACGATCCTAACATAAATCCCTAGTTTATCACCACCCGTCTTGCGGCCATGAATCCTCATGCTAAGAAAAATTCTTCCCACGATCCCCTTTGTTACTTGAAACCATAAAACGATTAAGTAATCCCAACAGACTACTTAGTGTGTAATTTATGTTTCCATTCCAGTCTATATGCACGTTTTTAACCCATTTATTCCCGTCAATTCTTAAGTTAAGTTTCTGTTTTATGTTCGGAGTTTGGCCCATGATTCCCTCACTTTGGTTTGCCTTGGATCAGATATTTCGATCCCCCCAAGCCACTTTCCGAATAAACCAGGATTTAAACTAGAATTCTGAAACATTAAGTTGGTTTGGTGATTTTCCCTTAAGGTGAAACAAGATTGAACTTGATCTAGGCGAATCACCGTGGTTCAAGCCAATCAGTTTCGGCTATGACTTTAAGGATCAGATACAGAGAAAAGGGTCAAGGCGTAAGTCTGGTTTGGATTCGGCCGTTTCACTGGCTCTTCCCTATCTGAACTTAACATAAGTCATTTACGCACTTTTTCTACGAAGACCAGTTTACCAGACTGATCTTCCAAGCGTTCCCAACTTTGGCCCGGATTATTCACAGTTCCAAGCCCAACGATCGATTATCTCTCCTTCAAAGCCTTCAAGATTATCTCAAGGATTTTCCGAGTTTTTCAGTGTAAGTGTGGTGCGCGGAAAATGTGTCAAGGCGCTCTATTTATAGAGTTTGGCCCGTAACCACTTTAAAACCACCAAGGCCACTCTCGCCTCTTTGAACAAGCGCGTTTGATCGAACTGGTGCGAGTTGAGCATAACCGCCCAACCGTCCAGCTCGGCCCAACTTCCCAGCTAGTGTCCAGTTCACTTAGCTGGCTCTTAGCTGACACTTAGCTCGAGCTGACTGAGCTGACTAGAGCTGATATAAGCTAATTTGAGCTGACCTGAGCTAAATTCAGCTGTCTCGGCAACCTTAGCTCGATCCTTCAACTTGCCCCAGCTGGATCCGAGCCTTTGAGCTTTCCAACTATTTTTGCACAAGTCGTTTCATGTTTTTACTTAGCCATTCAGATTCTCCTTTCATAGCTTTTTCCCTCTGTCCGTATTTCCTAGAAAGAAACTAAGCCCTTTCATTCCCTCTTGGCTATGGACCGTCCTGCGAACTAATGAAGTTCGACGTGACACATGTGATCATCCATAGATGAAAATACTATAACTATGCTAAGAGAATTAGTTCCGACAAATGGAACGTTGAAGATAGATATTAACCGTCTACAAAGAGACGTTACCCGTTCATCTTTATAGATCGGTTGAAGACCAAAATGAGAGAATAACATAGAAAAAAGGTTGTCAGAGAAGAGATCCCTTAAAAACTAATGAACTAAGCTTCTCGGCGTTATTACACACAAAGAAAAACAAAAGTAAAGAAAAGGCCCATTATTGGATAGAGGCTTGATTTGTGGCCCAACACAAAACGAAAAACCCTAAAAGCCCGCTGCTTTGACTCTTGGCCCCGCCAAGCTACCAAACTTGTGTCACCGGAACTCCACCAAAAGCCGATCGCCGGTCTCCCAAAGCGCCGTTTGCTGGAACGCATGCAATAGGAACCAGCTAGATCTGACCGAAACGGACCTCGGAGGCTTCAACTCAACTGCATGCATCGAGAAAGATGACATCGACGGTGAGGAGATAACCTGCAACAAAAAATAATATCACGACGTGAATGCAAGAGGGGAGCCATGGTCGGAACAGTCGGGTTCCAAGCATGAAGAAACCAATTTTGGCGAAGGAGGGTCGGCGCTGGTGGACAAGAAAGGGCGAGGGGACAATAGAGGAGCCGCGGGAAAGGAACTTCACGCTCAGAACCAGAAAAAGAAAAACAAAAAAAAAGACTGTACATCGGCCGCCGTCCGACGCTGGCAAAAGAGCCGAACATCAACAGCGGAAAGAGAACAAAGAACAAACAATCAAGAGAGAGTGTAGAAAGTAGTATTTTGTAGGTGCTCTGTAAATTTGAAGTGGTAATACAAAAAACCAATTTACACACACAAAAAAGGGTATAAGAGTATGAATAACACTAGAAAAGAAAAAGGTTCTTAACATTTTTATATTAATATAATCTGTTTCTGAATTTTTTTCTTTCAAGTTGGTTTTTTTTCATTTTTGTAAGGTTTGGTTTTTGGTATTCGGTTCGGTTCCGGTTCTTCGGATCCTAAATTCAAATATTCAATCGATATTTTTTTTAATATTTGGTTCGGTTCAGTTCCGTTTCGTTTCTTGTCGGTTCCGGGTATTTCAGACCTGAAATACCAAAAAAATATCCAAAAATAAAAAAATACCAGAAAATACAAAAAATATATACAAAATACCCGAAATAGTTTAAAACTAAATTACCCAAAGAAAAAGAAAATATCCAATTTGTTAGTTTCATAAAATATAAAACTGTTTAAAAATTAATCATGCAAAATTTATGTTGAAATATTTTAAATAAAAAATAATAATTTTTAATTTCTAAAACTACTAATAATCAAAATTACAAAAAATACCATATTGTTGGTCAACTTTATCAAAAATGCTACAAAAACTAAACTTTATCAAAAATACCATATAAATGGAGGATAAGATTGGAAAATGTTGTCCATCACGGTTGTCCATAATTAAAAAACAACCGTCATGGACAACATCTCCAATGTTGTCCACCATTTTTATAGTATTTTTTATAAAGTTTGGTTTTTATGGTATTTTTGACAAATTTAATTAAAAAAAAATATTATATTTTTCACAAAAATCCCATAAATATCTACCATTAAACATGCTCTAAAACATGCTCTAAAGGTTTTTATGTTCTTGTGATAATTTTAGATCGTAATATCGTCTCAAAAATACAATGACATAATATGGAAAATATATATACAAATACAATGAATAAAAGTCAAAGTTCCGTCTCTTCAAAGTTCAAACTCTTTGAGAAGTCTCTCGAATTCATCCAATCTTTGTTTCCAATCGCACTTGATATTTAACGGCCTCACGTTATTGTAGTCAACACCGTTATCTCCAGTGGACTGTTCCACAGAGGATAACAAGTCTCCACGTGTCATCTTCTTTGTCTTCTTTTTATCGGCGTGTGATCTCTTCCTCTGAGTCGTCGCTCTCTGAATCGCCCAAAGCACATCGGATCCAGTAATCTCCTTTTCTTTATGGATCGGTTTATTAGGGTTCGATTCGGCGGTCTGGAGGAGGATTTGTTGGCCTAGTTCTCCGATGGTTTCGGATTTGGATGTTTGCGATTTGGTCGAGACTTTACGATGGTGGATTCCGTCGTAAATTCGCGGCGGAAGCTGTGAATAGCTGACGGAGATTGATTTAGGTCGTCCGCTAATAAATTGAACCGGCATCGGCGCCGGTTTGGCGGTCCACATAGTAACTCAGATTCTTATGCGAATTTAGCTCCGTCCCTTTTTTTCCCGGGTGTGGAGGAGAATCGGCTCCACTTATTATTAGTAATCAGTGACTTATTGGGCCTTTTATATAAAGCCCAATAAATTGCTCTACTTATAATATAGTGAGTTTTTGTAATAGCACAATAAAGGGTTTTCTTTGTAAATATCAATTAACAAAAAAATTTCCTAATCATTTTAAATGATATTTTGGAAAATTTGCTCTTAATTTTTTTAGAATATATGTGCAAAAAATTACTGTTATAATATTTTTTTTACTATTTATTTTTTCAATATTTGTTAAATTTGTTGCAGTTTATAATTTAGTTTTGTTAGACCAAAGAGAAAAAATTAGAGTATGCTTCATGCGTTTATATCCCAATAACGGTTTGACACTGTAACATATCCTAATTGTTCCAATACATTGAGATGTCATGGGGGTATTTCAAGTTTAGATGGAGTTTCTCTCTTACTTTGTAATTTTCTTATGGGATTTTTTTTTTCTTTTTACCATTTTGAAGTGTTATTTCACTTTTTTTGTGAGATCTATTAATTTCTATAGGTTTATTTCTTCTTTGTTGTAGAATCTTTTGTATCCCTAGTTAATTATTGTTTTATATATAATACAACAACGTTATTGGAAAAAAAAAGGAAAAAAAATTGTAACTAGTGATGTTTGTTATTAGAAAATATAGACTTTTTGTGTTTTTCTAAATGGATGTCCAAAAATCTTAAACACCAAACAAAATGAAATATTGGGAATAATAGAAGTTTTAGGTTCTTTTATAAAGTGTACTATCAAAATATGGTTACAACATTATTTCTTCAAAAAAAAAAAAAAAGGATTATACGAATAGTGTCGGCAGTAACTAAAAGAAGGTAATATTAATAGATTTTTGATATTTTAGTTCTGAATTTTTTCACTCAAAATAAAATTAGTCAATTTATTGTTCTTTTCTTGGTACCAAATAAGTCAATAACTACTTCTTCATAAAATTATAAAATCTTCGTTTTATATTAAATGTTCTTAGAAAATAACCACATAGACATAGCAACTTACTGACGATGACTCATCTTAATTTCGACTAACATTAAAAGAAGCTACATAATTAATGAGACGATGACAAAAAAAAAAGCGACTACAAATTTTAACTCAACCTATCAAACATCGCCACGTAGCTTTCCACTTGTACTCATACTAAAATTTATGACACGTTGACCGGATACTTATAAACCGAGTCACCCCATGGGTTACCCACCATTGACTCATTCGCCGGAATCGTTCTCAACGCTCTCCACACAATACTATTACATTTAAAACCCGACCCGAAAGCCAATTGCCAAACCCGATCTCCTTTCTTGACCCGACAC
>OVBE01016311.1:0-11004 GCA_900406425.1 Iberis pinnata | reverse complement strand
TACAACATATTATTTGTCCAAGTCTTAAAAAGCAGAATTTTCTTACAGTCGATTCACTTTTTTGTATAAAATGTAATCATATTTTAGCCGTAAACTTTTGTCTGTAGATGGTGTGGCCAATGCTCTTGAAAAATAGGTGTATCTATCATTGCTTATTTAAAATATTCATTAAATTTTTAATTGTTAACAAGTGAGAAATGACCAAAAAATATTAAAATGTTTTTAATTAAGTTTTAGTGGGTTTTGAAAAGAAAAAAAGTAGAGGCCAAGACTTTGCCACTAATCACTTTGGTTTGGCCAACTCCATCATTAGAAAGTTCAAACACATCCACTGATTAAACTTACTTAACATCCCCCACAAAGCCATTTCATCTAATTTTATATATACACATAAATTTGGTGACTTGGGCGGCGTAATTCAGTTCAATTTAAATTTGTTATTTTCAACAAATCAAATCTTAAGACACTAAATCGTTGTGCCATTAAATAGTACATATATTTGTCTGAAAGTACGATGACCAAACTTAGACCAAACCAAAGGAGACATTAGTATGTGGCCACCAAATTATATAGGTCTCCATATTTAAAATNCAGTGCATTTTAATTTTTTTAATTTAGAAATTTATATATACTATTTAATATATATATATATATATATATATATATATATTTGTAAAATTTTTTTGTAAAAAACACATACAAACAAATAAGAGCTAAAAATGATGAAAAGATAACTAAAAAAAACCCAAAAAATTGGTCCAACAACATCATCACATATATTTTTATTTATTCTTTGTTTCTAGCTTTAAAACTTATTTTCATTAATTGCTTAAGATTTTTATGTTCAAAATTTTCTTTATAATATGAAATATCGACCCCGTTTTTTTTTTCAAACCTACCCCGGAAAGTACTTAAGCATAAACAAAATTGCATGAAACATGTTTGACAAATAAATGAATAAAAACAAAAGCCAAATTATCACTAAACATGTAGCCGCTTTGCTTGGGAAAAAGGACAATGTATGTGGTTTTATTAATGTTATTTAACTAACATAGTAGTTTCTATCAACTAAGCTAATTAATCGAGTTGGAAGAAATATATAATTGACAAATAAAATGTTGTAGGGAGACTTTAAAGGCCAAATGTTTACATTGTTGAAAAGTTTATATTTCTCGCCGTTGAAAAGTTTTTTTAAAAGTGATTGATTGTGCCCAACTCCATGATGTTCCCTTTGTTTTTTCCTCACTAGTATGTCTTCTTTTTTTTAGTTTTTCAAAATTGACATATCAAAGTAATAAAGAGAAAAATCCAAAACCCACGTTGACATACAAACCTATAAGCCAAAAATCAAAAGTAACAAACTATAATTTTTCAGAACCATAGTCCTAGAATATATTTTTCTTCCTCAAGCCAAGAGAAAGAAAAATATATATATTTCATAATCACATAGCTTGAAAAGCACGAAAAATGTCGGAAAAAATGCTCGTCACAATTATTAGAACGAAACTTTTACTGAATTGAAAGTTAAAATTACAATCAAAACATGAAAATAATTTTTTTCTATAGTAAATAAAAAACTATCGTTCAAAATAAACTTTGCGAGTGTTCGGTTGCTTCTACTCTTTGAATCAGGTTGGGATCCTGTTCATTTGTCCAGATTTTTCTCTTAAAGGCGTTTTCGTCAGGCTTTGACTTCGCCATCGTCGGAAGATTAATGGACTTTTGGTCGCATTGGTTTCATCTTACCGGCTTAGCATATGTTGGTTTTCGTCGTGAGGTAGTCTTTGACACACTATAAGAGGAGGTTTTCGAGTGTTCGGTTGATTCGACGCTTTTGCGAAGCTGACTACATTGTCTCTGGTTACTTGTTGATCTTTTGGGTTGATCGGCATCCCTTTCTCAGTTTCGTTATTGGTGTAGGTGGAGAGTTTTGGTGTCAAAAAGATGTTAATTTTAAAAAAATATTGTTGTTGTCTGCATGTCTGCTTTTTTTGGCTTTTTGGCTCTCAAAATTTACATGTTTTCCTCTAGGTTATAGTTGATGGGTTGTGTGTTTAACCCTTTAGAATTATTTTTTGTACAAACGGCTATGTATGTAATTTTTTCAGAAGGAAAAAATAATAATAAACTCTGCGAGTACTAATATGGCAAGAACAATAAAGTAATACATCAAGCCTATTAAACTTTCATAAAAACGTCTCGAATATTTCCATTATGTCTTTTAAAAACAAATTATTTTCATGTAATATCTTGATTTTTTACAGGAGTTTAACAAATAATTTGTTATGGCATTTTAAAATGAACCTATAAATCTATATGAATTTTGAAATATCACAAATTTTATTCTTGAATTTTAAAATATAATAATGAATCACTAAACAGATGACATTATATTTTAACTAGTATTTACAAATTATTAAACAAATAACACATAGTTTCAAATGAAATTAAAAATCATTAATCCAATAATATATGACTTCACTTCCACAAAATATCTACAAATAATTTGTGACAGCACTTAATAGCCACACAAAAATCCACGAAATAGCTACAAACTTGAAAAGGGTAAATGTTGTAGCTATTTTATAGAAATTATATTAGTATTTAGCTACAAACTATTATCCGTAGTTATTTGTGGATATAATAAGCTACAACTAGACACGAAAACAAATTGTAGCAAACTTTCCATAGTTTAGCCACAAAAGAGTCTTGGGTATAATAAACGTGAAAAAATTGTATATTTTTGGATTATTTCCACGAATATTTCACAGCTAAACGTAGATATATTATTTAACAAACATTTCCATAAATAGAAACAACATATTCATATATAGCTAATAAAAATTATTGAACAAAGCTACGAATAGCCATAACGTTTTCATCTCTATATTTTGTTATTTTCTTTCAAATTTTTGGTTTTGTTGTTATCTTCTTTCTTGTTTATTGTTAGGTTGTGAGTTGTATATCTCGTTTCTTCTTATGAATCTCGTTCTTATGAGTCTGGTTTATTATTTTCTTTTTAAGTTATGGTTTCTTCTTATGAATCTCATTTAGGTTCTATTAGTTATTTTTCTTATAAATTTCTTTTAGGTTCTAGTAGTTTTAAGTGGTTTTGACTTTTCAATATTAGTTTAATGGTTTGTGAGTTGGATTAGCTAATGTTTAGTTTTGTTAGGTTATGGTATTTCAGATCTTTGTTAGGTTCTTGTTTTAGGTTCTGTTAGTTTCAAGTTGTTTGGTTTATCTATCTTAGTTTGTGGTTGTGAGTTGGATTGGCTTCCTGAAGAATTTAGGTTTTGGTTTTGTTTTAGGTTCTAGTAGTTTTAAGTGGTTTGGTTTTTTTTATCTTAGTTCAATGGTTATTGAGTTGGATTAGCTAATGTTTAGTTCTGTTAGGTTATGATAGTTCAGATCTTTGTTAGGTTCTTGTTCTAAATTATGTTAGTTTCAAGTGGTTTTGTTTATCGATCTTATGTTGTTTCTTACCTAATGTTGTTGTTTATTTGAAAATCATTAGTTTTATTTCTTTACTCTTCATTTTGTTGAATGTGTTTTTGTTTCTTGTGAATGTGTTTGTAACTTCTTTCTTTCTCTTAAAACTACAGATGAATTTGCGAGGTCCTAGTTCCAGGAGACACACTTAGACAACTCGCTTACCTATTCCACCTGGAGCTACAAGAGAGTTTAATTCCACATTTGTACCCCCTGGAACTACTAGGTCTGCTAACTCTAATTCTACTCAACATCTCCGTCCTACCTTGGCGGCTATGATGAGTGCACCATAGAGAAATAATATGCCTCATCTCCATCCACAAAAGCTCAATGGAAGTTTATGGTAGATAAAATTGTGATTGCATTCTTAGATTAATAGTTTAAATTAAAACTTGTAGTTTATAATTTATGTCTTTATTCCAGGTTTGACATACATGACTGCATTTGGAAAGATGTCGTGGCAGCATGGTAGTCTGAATTTTTGGGACCATGGTGGAACATAGAATGGTCCCACATGGTAAGATTGATGCATGGTGGGCTAGCTTTACATATCCTACACTTGTTTATATTGATAATTTTTTGTTAGCATATATACATGTTTATATACATTCTAACTAACAGTATGGATTTCTTGTAGCAAAAATACAATTGGAATTCCGAGCACCATGATATAGTTGTCAAATGTTGGAAAGGAATGGTAAATGACTCAATTAGGGGAAATGTTAGAAAAAGGAAGAGAAGTGGGAAGGAGCCAAAATATATTGGCTTGGGATATTGGAACACTATGCAAAAGGTTTGGGAGAAGCCTTAAAATGTGAAGAGGAGCAAGATAAACTCGAAAAACAACAGTTCAAATCCCGACTGATTAGGAAAACACTTTAATTGTAGAGGAGCTAAGAAACACATTCTAATTGCTCATGAAATGGTAAGTCTTTGTTATATATTCTGCCTAATATGTATCTTATTATTTACATGGTTTTTGATGATTTTAAGTGATTAAAAATGGTGGTATAGCACCTGCAACAACTGAGGTGGTGCGGAGGACTAATACTCGGAAAGATGGCATTTTCATGGACCCACGAGTGATAGGTTAAGAATTTAATCCTAGCACTAGTACTGCAGAAAACAGTTCAATGTAGCACAGTATAGGGTATCAAATCCACAAAGACCATATAGTACACATTTCAGTTTCAGTTTCAAATCTAGCTAAAGCGAGAATGATTAAGTGATTGTTGTGAATCAAAACGGTAAATAAAAACGGTTTAAAAACTATAAAATAATAACGCTAGGTATTAGGGAAATCTGTAGGTATTCAGGTTTAAAATCAAGTTAACATGCAGAATTGGGATTGAAAATAGTTCTCAACATGAAAAACGAATATGGAATAATCTCCTCCCAGAGTATTAAACCCTATGCTCGAATTGCCAAAGATAACTCCTGCCGTCTTTAAAACAATTCGATCATGCATTGCAATCAGATTCGATTGTTCATAAGCATTTAAAACAATACTCCCGCAAGTAAAAACGCTTATTCATCTAAATTAGGTCAGGTTTCTAAATCAAATCCCTTTGTATTTATCAACCTATAATCATGAACTAAGTGATCAAGCTAATTCAAGCACTGAGAACAAATTTAGACTAAGAACCTAACAAATTCAATCCTACAAAGTTAAACATAACATTCAAACCTGGTTTCCCTAGGAAACCCTAAAACCTAACTTGTGAACTACTCAGACATTGCAAAGCATTAACAATACAAAATCAGAGAATAACACATAATTAAAATAGATATAAATATAAAATAGGGCTCATAAATCTTCTCCACAAAGGTTCAGGATTCTTCTCTTAGTAATTCTCTCAGAAATAAAATAAAGCTTTTTTCTAAAGACCTAAAATACATTGTATTTATAGGCTAAAAAAGTAAAATACAAAATAAGAAAAACTTGGATAGGCTTGAGGACTTGATTTGCAAATAAGGAAAACTTCATATTCTCTTCGGGGAAAAGTGCCCAATCGAGCAAGTGTTTGCCCGATCGGGCAGATCACGTAATTGCTCGACTCTTCTTTAGTTTCTCGATCGATTTCTTTCTTCGGAAAATACCAGAAACATTTGCTCAAACGGGCATAACGCCTGCCTGACCGATCACTTTTGTCTGCAACTTCTAATTCTTCTGAAACTTCCTGAAATCTCCTGAAATGCATCGTTTTTGCTCTGATTCGACCCGAACACCTAGAATACTGAAATTCTACCAAATATGCAATGAAAACACTCAGAATAATGCAGAATAGCAAACATAAATGCCCACTATTATGCATTAAAACCGAGTAATATCAACGAGTAAAGAAGCTTGTGAGTGACGTTGAGGGTTTAGCTAAGCATAGATTAGAAACATCAAATAATACCAATCAAGATGAACCTTCCAACCAAGAGCTCACAACAACATATATTAAAGTAAGTCTTCAAAACGTCTTTTTGTTATAATTTAGTATCAGATTTTCAACTCAAAATTTTAGTATCTGTGATTTTATGGTTGTCTAGTTTTTTATATCTTAATTAATCTGTCTAGTTTTTATTTTCTCTTAAACATCAAATTTATTTATTTACATGAACTTTGTCTGATTTTTAAATCTTTGAACCAATAGAACTTTGTATTCTCTAAACTTTGTACCAGATTTTTTTTTATTTTATACACTTTCTTTAAATAAACTTTGTCCCCGATTTGTTTAGTTCTTTAAGTAAAATGTTTTATACACTTTGTAAAAGTCAGATTTGTTATTCGTAAGTAATTAATCCGTCTAGTTTTTATTGTCTCTTAAACATCAAATATTTTTCTTTGTGCACCAATTCTTTCATTAATAAGTTAAAGCGATGACAAATGGAAAAGCAACATCGGACATATCAAGATATGCATTTATAATGGTAATAATGACCTAAATTCATAAAGCAAAAGATAGACAAACTAAACATAGTTTGAAAGAAACTTAGGAGAATAGTGAAACAATTTAATGCGGTTAAACACTTGAACGACTCGAGGTCTTCTACTGCTTCCTCGACTAGCTTGAGATGAGTCATCTTAAATCGTGACTTTGAATATTGATTTGTAGCCTTGGTTCTCACCAAAGTGAATACCGTTGCTTCTTCCGATCCCGAAAAGATCATTACATAAGAAAGCAAGGTGGCTAGATAATTGAGAATTCTCATTGGTTTTGAAACCAACCGAAAGCTCACGCTGAAAAAGAGTAAAGACGGCGAAAACATTCTCTCTTCTAACAAAAAGGGTGGTGGACTCAATCTTTCATGGCCCTAGCAGGAGGAAATTTGAAAGAATATCTCTAAAAATGAGACATCTAAGGGACTATTAGTGGAGAACAATCTCACCTTTCGCACTACTACCTTGATTATAACCCAGCTTGTGATCCAACTATGAAAACTTAAATGAACTCCCCTAGAAGGGGTTTGCTCATAAGAACCTTCACATATCCTAATCAACTCATCACATCCACCCAGCTTAGGATCTAAGATTACTCTACATCTAACTACCACATAAGCTCCAAGAACCAGAGAAACCAAACCATGATACCGCAAAGCTTGTTCTAACTGATATTGATTCACTTCCGAAGTAGAAAAGCAGAGAACAATAAAATTTTGTGGGTTTTGAAAGCCTTCAGTGGGATATACCCGCAATAAACATAGCATTAGACATTCCAAGCACATCTTCCTTGTCTGCAAATAGCCTAATTGACCAAAATCCGGTAACGGTTAGCAAATGGGAAGAGGGATAGACACTAAAGAAACCACTTTTCTCTCGTATTTCTCTGATGGAAGCGATACTCCCTGGGTATTTCTATTTGGACCGCAACAGTTATGATCAATAGATGGCCGTAAAGAGCAACCCAGTGGTAGACCAAGATTGGTGGCAGTCCAGCGCGGCTTGCCGCTTCCGATAACGGAGAAGATGAGGAGAGCATACCAAAGCCCCCAGAAATAATCAGATCTACCCAATGAACTCATGACCGCCACAGGTGACGGCAACATCAAATGTTTATATGAACCTAATGCAAAGTGTATCATATTGTTTTATATGAACTGTAAAGTGTATCAGATTGTCTTGTAAAGTGTATCAGATTATCTGATTTTTTGTTTTCTATAAAATTTGTATTAGATTTTTATTTTATATGGTATGCATCGATTCTGCTTTTTTAGGGTAATATTTTTGTAAATATATGTCTGGATATTTGGTTTATATAGACAACTATGAACAAGAAAAGAAATATTTATGGTCTTGGATCAATTCAATATCTCTATGTTGATCCGGAGTCGGATGTTGCTTCTTTGCGTAGAAACGTGGATATGGATATGCAAATGACAAAGATTGAAGATAGTCTTTCCACATTCAAACGGGAAATAGAGATGCTTTTTCTAATTAATGGAGTGGATCTGGTAACTCTCAATCTGACTACACTAGGCGAAGCTTTTCATCTATTGCAAGTCCAAATCTCTTTCCAAGATCTGAGTCGACTAATCGTCTGTCACAAGAAACACAAAAAATTAGACTACTCGATTATTTCTCCTAGTGTTATATAATTCATAACTTTATGTTATAAGTTAGCTTACTCACTTTTGAACATGAACTTTATGTTCTTTTGAAAATAACATTTTGTAAAACTAATGTTAATTTAATATTAAAAAGTTTATGTTAATAATTGATTTTAAATTATTTTTGATTTTTTACATGTTTTAAAACATTTTAATTATATTATAAATTATAGTTTATCGAGAATATATATTCAAATAGCCACAAATAAATTCTAGTTTATTGATGTATAGCTATTTGTAGCTAAATAGACACAATAATCTTATGACAATTTGTGCATATATAATTAAGATGAAAACGTTATTATTTGTGGCTATTTATATATAAAAAATAACATAGCTATTTGTGGTTGTATTGTTACGATATTGATGTAACTAAACGTGGCTAAATAGATATAAATTTATTCGTCACCACTTGTGTGACTAGCCAAAAAATATGGGTGTGGCATTTTGTGGCAAAATTACCGTGAATAGCCATAATTTAAATAGCCACAACCCTATACTTACAAAACACGACTGTGACTATTTGTGACTATGACTGAAATAACCACGAAATTATAATCATAGCTACAAAAAAAATTTGTGGCTTTCAACGGCTTTTTTTTGTAGCGCGATTTCAATATCTATTAAAAGTCTATAGCCAATAATCCCACTAAATGCATTTGTTATTCGAAAATTATATTGAAAGGTCCAATCTTTATCATATTTTTTGCTCAATACATAAGCATGTTTAATTAATAGTCCTCAAAGATGGATGGCAAAAAAAAAATATATATATATATATATATAGTGTAAAAATTTATGTATGTTTGCGACTTTACACAACTTAATCTATTGTTATGGAATAAGCTATTCAGTATATACATTTATCTATACTAAGGATCGAAATTAATGTCATTCTGTGAGTTGCGGACAAAAAAATGCCTTCTGGGTAGTGATTAGAGCATCTCCAATGTAAAAATCCATTTTTTACTCTAAAATGGAGTGACTCCATTTTGGAATTGGTTTTGCTCCAACCCTACTCTATTTCTGGGTGTAACTCCATTTTGGAGTGGAAAATGGAGTAAAAAATGGAATCATGAGTAACTTTACTCCATAAATGAAGTAATCCTATTTTTTACTCCAAAATAGAGTTTAATGTAAAAAATAGAGTAGGGTTAGAAATGTTCTTAGGATTGTTTTTTCTTTTTTTTTATTTCTTTTTGTCAACTATTATGATCGTTGTTGTTTCACCAATATAGCAATATAATTAGGGTACAAATGGGACTTTTTATATTAAAAAAAACCCAAGATTTTTTTCAAGAAATAAAACCAAAAATTATGTTCTTAAAGTACATCCCAATACTTTTAAAAATATCTATAATAAAATTAAAATAATATGCAATTATACTTGTCACATGAGTTTTAGTTAAAACTAGTTATTAGTTTTAATCATTGCTTCCCATATGTAACCTAGTATTATATTACTGTACTATTGTTTTGTCACTCTCTAGTCTCCAAAACCAATTTCATTAGAATTCATCATTTTAATTTAAAAGGTATGTAGTGACTATAATCTTCCTATCTATTGATCTCTTTTTTTATCGAACTATTTGAGCTAACAAAAAGGAAGAAAAAAATTATAACATTTTTTTTTTTTGTGTCACGCAGAAACTTATAACATTATGGATGAAAATGAGAAAGCCAAGAAGATTCATATGATAGTGCTTTGTAGGTTGTCAAAATCATGTGGAAGCGAACAAAATACTGACAGCACAAAAAGAATGGTCGAACAATGCTTTCCTATGAAACTTTCATTAATTTCATTTTATTATTATTAATTTTTTTATAATATTATAATGTTATAATGCTTCTAACAATACTACAATAATAATTCTATAAAGATCCATCACAAAAAGTTATATATGTTTTAAAAATACAACATATAAGTGACACTACTAAGTACTATAAAGATATTATTAAAATATTTTCCTTCAAAAAAATTCTATAAATATAAAATAGAATTTTAAAGATTTATCATTTAAATTGTTGGATCTAGAATAGAGTTAGAGTGTAGTTTTGGAAGTTTAGGATTTGAATTTAAATTTTTAAAATTATTTTACGTTTATGATATAGTCATAATTGTATTGTAATATTTTATGAATAATTGAAAATATATGATATTTTAAACATTCATACTAAAATATAGCATTTTTGAGAATTCTCGATATGGTTTTGAATCCCCACTAATTTAAGATCTATTTCTTGCTTATCCAAAAAAAAGAACTCAAAAGAAAAGAAAATAAACATTACTAAGTTATATACAAAGTGGAAACATGTCGAATTGTGTTCCTTTTGACCGACCTAAAAACTNGGTCGAGTTTTTTTTTTTTTTTTTTGCTTTCGAATTTTAGTTTTAAGCATCCAAAATATAAAAAAATAATATTACACCTAAAAAAATAACAATAATAATTTTGATGTCGTATCTTCATCTTATTGGTAAGCATTATATCATTTGAATAATTATACAATTATAAAGCATTAGTGTAGTTATAAACTGAATGTGTCATGCACGTAAAATGTAAAGGCAGTAAATTCTGAAAAAAAATGGACGGAGAATGGAGAATCGACTTAAAGAAGAATATTAACATTGACTATATATCCTGACACTTATATATATCTTATCTATATTGTCTAATTAGTACATCAATGTCCATACAAAATGATTCTAANTTTAGGTATTAGGTCTTAGACTATGTGGGTAAAAGCTCTGAAGAATTTCATATATCTTTTCAAGAATGATTACATAGGTATTTATAGTGAAAATACATGTTGAAAACCCTAATTACATATGTTTAACCTAATGGGTCGCGAGCTGGACGGCCAGCTCGCCAGATCGGCCCATTTAGTTGATCTCTACTTCGGTCCATCTTCCTCCCA
>OVBE01016310.1:0-11005 GCA_900406425.1 Iberis pinnata | reverse complement strand
TGTGGCATTTCCACAAACATTACCAGCCCTTTATGGCATAACAAAAAAAATTCTCTTATATGAAAGACAAGAGAAACATGCCATTTTTGGGTACAATAATAGTTTTTTATTAAATATACAATATTATAATTACATATATCTAAACTACATAATATTAACTAAAACAAATTTTATTTCCATTTGATCAAAAATCAAAATAGTTCATGATGGAGCCCAAACCCGGACCAAATGAAAATGAAAAAAATTATCCGAATAACTGAAACCAAATCCAAATTTTATAAATTGAACATAACACTAACTAAATTTTAAAAGTATCTGAATGATTCAGGTCGTACAAGTGGCTTAATTTAGGCCTAAGTGCAACATTACAACAAAGAGTGCAAATGGTTATACAACTAGTGAAACAAAATATGATTGAATTCATGATTATGCTAGATTATTCTCAAAGTGTACCATTTAACAATTTTTACTATTCTGCTGTATATGTGTGGGATCGATTTATTTGGTGGAATTTTAAAGTTTTCTGCTTAATTTTGTTCCTATCCACTAAAGAAGAGGAATATGAGCTTAACAAGAATTTTTAAACTTTTTTCTTGTAAATAATAAAAAAATAAAATCAGTTGAGATTTTATGCAATATTTCATGTTAAAAGTTAACCACTTTGACGTGATATGAAAATTTTCACATATTAGAACAATAAACTAGATGTTATGCAAGATTTTTTTTAACTCAAACAATAAAACGAAATTTTTTTAAAAATTATGTTGTACAAAAATTGAAACATTATCCAAGATTTTATGTAATTTGAATTTAAGTCAAATATCATAACAATAAAATTGGATATTATGAAATCAAATTGAGAAAAGATATGGAATTTGTCATCAACATTAAATTTTACTAATATATTTTTATTTGAAATAAATAAATTGTTATATTAATTCACTTTTTATTTTTTAAATATAATTTTTTATTTTCAACATTTATATATATATATATATATATATATATATTTATATGATTATTCTTTAAATAAACAATATATAATCATTCATCCATAATATATTTTTTGTGTTCCTCTAAAAAAATTACCATTTAACTTTAACATGTAATTCTTTGCAATCATTCATCTAACTGCTATTATTCCACTAAATTTTATTTTACTATCATTATTCATCTTGTTCCACTACAATTTTTTAATTCCAATCACTTGCACCCAAAATTGAATATGGTAACCTACCATTCAAAGCAGATGATCACAAATCGAGGACCATCAGATGAAATTTCTTACAAGNTCAAAAAAAAAAAAAAAAAAAAGAAGAAGAATCTCAACTTTAACGTGAACAACATAATCCTCAGCATTCATATTTATGTCATTTAATCTCATATTCATTTCAAAGGTTTAATTTTTGTTAAAGTTATTTTTTATATGACCACAATAGTTAAGTTGATAAAATACAAGTACTCCAAGATATAAATAACATAAGTTTGAAAGTAAAAAAGTTCATAATATCTATACGAAAAAGAGAATTTTTGAAACTGCCATAATCGGCTGCAAATGTAACGAGAAATGCCATATGTTCGGAATGTTTCGGGAAACGCCATAAATGGTTGGCACGATGGCATGTGGAAAATGACCAGCATGCCATTGGTCCACCTTCAGATTTTTTCACGCCAAAAAGAAAGCGAGATGTGGTATGGGGAGCATGAATTGACGTGTATTAATGGCTAATAAATGGCATCTAATGCTTAATTCCGTGGATAATAGCAGTAACTCACAACTTCATTAATGCTAATCTCTACGACGCAGATGGACGAGTTTTGGGTGAAGATCAAGAACTTTGTTGGTAGGTGTTCGCATTTACTCCAATTTTTTGGTTGTTAATGTTTTTGTTTTTTTAAAAAAAAATTTTTTTATCCATAGCACGTGGATAGACAACAACCATTGTCGATGGTAACTGTTTTGTGTGCAGGGTGTGGTTGTTGGCCGGATATGGATGGACATGTGTTGATTATTGTCGGGGAATGGGGGTGCAATGAAAGTGGGATATGGCATTTCTGTGTATCAAGAAAAAGGTATGCAAAATATGTGGCATTGAGTGCAACAGACAGCTTTGTGTGTTTCTCTAGAAAGGTCAGAGCTGCATTCAGAAAGGTCAGAGCTGCATTTGAGACGAAGCCAGAAACACTGTTGTTATCATTTTGGAGCGAGGGTCCGGGTTTAGTTTTTATGCAGGCGAAGATGCCATCCATTACAGTCGACTCGGATGACAGCCTCAAAATGTTCAGGATGAGAAAACAAGATGATGGTGGACTAAATATGTTCCTGGACATAAAACTCGGAGACTATACATGTACAATTACTATCCCAGAATTAACAACCCCAGTCGATCGTGAGTAGAAAATAGGGTCAATGGATGAAGGTGACCATATATATGAAGACAACGAATTCCTAAATGAAGTTAGTATACTTGAACAGGTCTACATGGATGAAATAAATCGAGATGGACAACTGTTAAAAAGCATAAACTATCGATTCAGGCTGCGAGTAGTGAAGATGTGGACGACCATACAACTACATGACAAAATTGATTGATAGCGTGTACCCACCTGATTGAGATCCCTACTCATTTAAGCGTATGTTTGATAATGATGGGGAAAAATTATTGAGTGGTGGGCATCTAGAACTGTTGAGGTAAGTTGAGACAGTTGGAAGACAAAAAAATGTGTTAGAAATGGGGGAATCGTCTAGACATGTGAGTGATTCGGTTGACACAAATCAGAGTGGAGGTGAACCAGATGCTTTGGTCGTAGACGAGGCAAGCCTCACAGTTGCTGAAGAAGGAAACCGTAAATGCGGTGGACATGAGCTAGTGGTGTTTAATAGGGATGAGGAAGATGGAGAACCAGTGAGTGGACAATATGATGGTCATCAAAGACAAGAATTTGATAACTTTGACGCGTCCCTTCCAATGGATACCCCTATTTTCGTAATCGATCCAGCCCCTTTCGAAGACAATGTGAAGATGATTAGAAACGAAAAAGCAAACATGAATTTGAAAAAGGGGGAAGATGCACTATATGTAGGATTAGTTTTCAAGAACAAAGCTGATCTACATAAGGCTTTATCTGTGTACTTGGTTAAGAGGTTATTCACCTTCAAGGTGAGAAGTTCTGGTAAGTCAAGAATTGTTATGGTATGCGAGGACAAGAATTGCGATTGGAGGATATATGCAACGAGGCACCACGACTTGGAAAACATGGAAATCAAGACGAAAAATTTGAAACACAAATGTGATGTGGAATCAAGATCCCAATATAGTAAAAAAGCAATAGCCGAAATTCTAGGTGAACTAATAAAAAGAAAATATGATCATGGACAGAAAGGACCAAGAGCTTGCGAGGTCCCTGCTATAGTGTTATCCGAGTTGCACGTGACTATTTTGTATATGAAAGCTTGGAAAACAAAAGAGATTGCAATGAAAAAGGCAAGGGGAAACGAGGAGGACAACTACAATTACTTTTCCACGTATTTGAGAATGCTGAAGACAACAAATCCAGGGACGATAACCGCAGTTAAGTATGTGGAGTCAGCAGGTGGCAACACGTTATTCAAATATCTATTTTTTGCTATGGGATCTTATGTTGCAGGTTTCAAGTACTTACGTAAGGTTTTGGTGATCGATGGTACCCAAACAAAAGGTCGAGGTTATCCCCACCTGTGATTCCCATTTCGTTAGGTGAGCTACTCTTCTGTGATATTTTCTTGCCAGAACTGGTACCTGTGACAACGACTGTGAAACTGAGAGACGTTTTTTCCTTCTACGAATCATTCCAGATTGACGCATTTGGCTTATGATGTTGTCCATCATCTCGTCCATCATGCTTTTCCTCATGTTCTCGATAAACTTCTTCATCTTGGCGTCGCGAGATGCATTCATTGCTTCCATATGCTCAAAAACTTCTTCAATGTCAACTGTATTAAATCTTGAGCCCCAACTTCGTCCTGCCCACGCTTTCTTTTGCCCTTTTCCTTGGATTTTTTGTCTTTACTCTTCGGCTTGTTTTTGGTACATATCATAGGCCACTTTGAGTAACTCCCTAACCACATATCCTTAGAAAACTGGAATTGCTGTCCAATAAGAAGTTCCATGTATTCTATCGACTTGTCCACCACCTCATCATCCCACTCATTAACGTCCTCGTCCATTGTATGTCCCTCGTCGTCCAAGTACGGCTTCACAACAAGTTGCACAAACAAGAAATAGACAAAACACAAAATATTAAAAAGAAAAAACCATGATAAAATACAATGCCAAACTCCAAAAACTTACATCGTCCATATATTCCACCTCCATGATCTTGGAATTGTGAAACAATTTCAAGGCTGATAAGCTTTGAACAGATTCATCCGTGAAAGTATTATGATCATTTGGATCCGGTAGGAATCTCTCAAGGCCAGGTATCACCTTGAAGAAGAACATCTGGAAAGCTAGAGTGAAACCGTGAGTGGCCGTGTGAGATTGGTTAAACTTGTCTTCCAAAACCTTAATGGACTTGCACCTTTCACCCAACTTCACCATCCTAATGGTTAGGGAGAAGGACTCACGTACCCATGGGTATGACTCAAATGACTCCAGATATTTTACCATCTCTACAATCAGAGAGCTCGCCCTGGCCGGCTGTTTGCTGCATATTAGGATCCCTTCAACTATCACGATTAATGCTAGCCTACGCCTACACCAAGATGGCATTTTGTCCCACTGAGGCAACTCAACGTCCTGTTTCAAGATGTCCAAGACATCTTTTATTGGCAGATCCTTGTCCTCTCCGGGGAAAAGAACGTTCCAGTAGGGTTTTTTTGGGTCGCTTGGAGTTTGTAATCTCTTTATCTCTTGGGGACTAGGATAATGGCCGCATGGAAGTCCAGTTACAATTATGAACTCACATAGTTGAAACCTAAACGGAAACTCACCAAATACAAACCAGATCTCGTTTTTCCTTGATGTAACCAACGATCTGCACAACATTTGATGGACGAGTTTCCCGGATAAAGACGATTTTTGCACAGGTATCTCAAATAGTCGACCAAAACAGGAAGCTTTTACATACTCCAAATCTGGGGTTCCTTTCAACTCCTCAAAAAGATCTAAGAGAAACTCTGGCTTCGAATAGGAGTTTATTCTGCCACTTGGAGGATAGCGGTCGGTGGCGTATAGTCTTGCAGGGAGTTTTGATGGATGAAAGAAAAATTCCTCCTTCATAGGCTCTTCGAGATCTTTTTCACTTGCATGCATTTTAGGAGCCCTGTTTCTTAATGATTTCCTACTACTAGTCGAAGCAGACATTTTTTTGTTTCAGAGCAAGAAAGCAGAGAAGAAGATAGAACTAAGAGAAAGAGAGAGATGGAAAATAACGAAAATGGGGAATTTGAAATGGAAGAGGAGAGAAAGTGAAACTGCCATAAAATCTGAAAATATTTGATTTGACAACTGAGACGGTTTGATTTTTATTTTTAAAATTTTTAAATAGTGCGGTTCTCGAGATACGCGGGAATATGGTGAGTGAGAGGCTGAGTCGAGGGGCAGATTGGTCTTCTTTGCATGGTCATTATGGTATTGATCATAATGTTTGAACATTATGGTATATGAGATAAATAGTTACACATATATGATAGTGTAGATAAATTTCTCTACAAAAAATCGAGAAATTTTGGAATTATATTTAAAAGTTATGAATTTTTCTTTAATTTTGTCTAAAATAGTAAACACGAATAAAATTGGGGTAAGAACCTCGTATAATCATACTATGTAAAAGTTATATTTTGTTTTTGTTTAAATGTGAAAGTTGAGACTTCTTAAACAATTTTCCAAAATTTATATATTATACATATTTCTTTCTTCCCGTGAACATAATATGTTAGGTTAAGGTATACATCGGTTGTAATGCAAAATTTGTCAAAGTCTTTAACCGCGCTATCTCATAACATTCCACCATGATCATGAAGAAAGTTCTTGAAGTTTACAAAGGATTTGAAGATGTCAATTGAAAGTGTGAAGAACACCACACACTTTTTACAAATAACAAAACTTTGTTATTTATTTCTCAAAATATTTACAAGCTATTTCTTTATACACTTGTAATGTAAGTTATCTTACAGATACACTTACACGATTCTGACATTTTCTCTTTATCCCCATGTTCACTTCCCAGACGTCTCACAACCTCTCAGGAACGGAAAACCCTAAAACAAAATCCCAGCAAAAGTGACTAAAAGTGTTAATCTCTATTACCCACCTTTTAGTCTCTTTTCATGTCCTAAACGATACCTATGTTTTATCCTTTTATCCATGTTCTTCCCACACGTCTCTCACAAACTCTCTTGAACAGTTTTCACCCAAAATCACAAACCCAGAATTCGGCACCAGAGTATTAAAGTTTTTCCAAACTCTTTGCAGTTTTGAATACTCACGCAAACCTTACTTGTTGTTTCCTTTTCCCTTCTTGATTCAACTTCCTTTTTCTTTCATATTTTGAAATCTTCTTTTCCTCTATTGACGCTTTCCATTTTTGCCTTCAGCTCACTCATCGATTCTTTTTTAAATCATATTCCCGCTTCTTTAAGACTTGACATTCCATATGTTACTGAACCAGCAACTCTTATGCATCTATAATCTGTGTCACGTCCTGAGAGTCTACTCAGGTTTTAGTCTTTTACTTTTTCTCAGGCTTTCTGCATTTCAACTTGATCTATCTGTACAACATCCTCAGGTTTCCTGAATCTCCACTTGATATGCTTGTGCAATGTCCTGTGAGTCTGCTCAGGTTTTCTTGCATCTTTCTGTGCAGCATCATGTGAGTCTGTCTATGCAGCTTGATCTGTACAGCTTGATATGTCTGTGCAGCATCATGTGAGTCTGTTCAGGTTTTCCTGCTTCTTCAGTTAACATTTTGGTCGATGTAGGAGGAGAAAATGGAGTCGTATTAGGTCTAATTACTTTCAAACATCTTCATATTAAGGGTGTAAATTTCGACTTAGCTCATGTTTTAAAAACTGCCATTTTTAATTCAGTTATATAACTACTTAATATATTTGATCATTTGTATTTTAAAGTACTAGCTAGTTTTAAGAGCTATATCGGATGAAATTTACTAATTATAGAAGTCGAGCACAGTGGCGTAGTGAGGTTTTGAAGATCATATGATAAATATAATCATATTTGTCAAATAATTATCATAAAAACAAAATACATGACTATATAATATGCTATGAATATACATAGAATTCATTTCTAGATATATCTTTTATAGTCTTAAACTATATTTTTAGTCTATTTATATGTAAAAAAATTTTAGTTCCACCATGTGCCATGAGATATGTTCGTAGAAGTTTCAAAGCGAGATGTCATTTTTATGAAAGTAAGTTATATATGCGTGATTTTTAACAAATATGTATTTCTAAGATTAACTGAATCATGTTTTGAAAAATAGATGATTGACCGTCGATATTGTATGATCGGACAGGACGGAAATTGTATAAAGATTTTGAAAATTGTTGAAAGAGTCTTACTGAAAAAGAGAAAGTGGTGTAGAGCTGAGTACTCCTGCAGAACCAAAGGCTGGAAACTTTTACTCTAATCCTGTGTTTGTTATAGGTTTATTGATGTTGATACAGTGTTCGAGTGGTAAAGAGAGATCTCTTTCGCAGTTCAAGAATTTAGCGTTCAATTCAGGTTTTTTTCATTGTGAAGTTATTTGTTTAGCACACTCGTATTATGTTATTGAGTTCTACAAATAATTTTGGAATCGAAGGAAACAACTGTCTGGTTTTGATAAATATACCATTAATTATATTTGTCTAATCATGATTTGTTATAAATATCTCTCCAAATGTTATGTCTTTCTTTTTCAATGATCGATCCAAAATGTATAGACATGATCATATCTGTTGACATAGAAATGGCATTCTACTTTTTAAAACTTTTAGAACAATTCCTTCAATTTAGAAAGAAAAAGATTCCTCTATACACAATGAATAAAATCTATTTCTATTTCGAGGGGTTGAATAAATCATCATCGAAGCTGTGAAGTTGCACTGATAAAAGCAACTTCAGGACAAGGGATTGTTAAGCCACCCATTGGATGATCGAATCCAAACTCTTCTTCGGATTTAGTGAGCAGAGCTTGAAAAGAAGGTTGGCTCAAGTATGAGATTGGTACTATGTATCTCTTCTTCTGACTCTCTCCTACGTACACCGCAAGAAAACCTTTTGGCACCACCGAGGCTGTTGCCATGGAGCGGCTTAGAATCTTCTTGGCACCCAATAAACTTCTCAATAAAGCCATTTTTATTTTTTCTAATGTGAAAATTTGGTATCTTTTTGAAGCTTCTGAAAATGTATGAAAAGATTCAAGTTATTGGATTGCTTGTTGCTGGTTGATGATAGAAGAATGGGTTATGTATACATATATATACGAAGATCAATGAATGAGTTGAGAACTCTGAAAAAATCTGTGAAACTAGTGGTCTTAAAGCGTGGGGCAGACTAGAACAAAGTTTCACATGGCTCTGTCTTCAGCATCTGGAAAAGTTTAGTTTAAAGCAATTTGTCTTGATGATATAATTAATTGAATGTGGGACTATAAACTCCATATGCAATTCACAAGGGACTGTTTTCTCAATGTTTTTTTGTAGATTAGACATCCTGTTGTCAACAAGTTTCTCTTCTTCATGTTCTGTGATGATCCCATTCTCTAAACTCTGTGGTCTAAATGGATTTAAGTGGGGACTGGGGGACCTGAAGTTTCTCAACAACAGAACAACAAGTCTATTTCATGGGTCAAAGTTGTTCTTTTATTATTAATCACAAATAGGTTCAGACATGACAGTTGTAAGTAAAAGAAGTTTCTGTGGTCAAAGTTGTTGAGAGATAGCAACATGAGCTAAGTGTCCTTCTTACTCCATATAGTAAGGCATATGATTTCTTCTAGTACACCATTATTGTGTACCTTATTATAATGTTTTGGTTTACAATGTAAAGCACAAGAAACATAACATCAAAGACAAGAGAAACATGTCATTTTTGGGTTATACATAAGATGTGAAAGTTAAATGAAACAAGAAACAAAAAGGATCTGTCACTAACATACTCTTGCAGATTTAGATTAGATTGAACCAAGGAAGCTTTTGACAAGCTGAGAAACAGAATTAGCTAAAGAATCAGCAGCTTCTTGAGTGGATGCTTCTGCATATACTCTCACCACATCTTCTGTACCAGATGGCCTTATGAAGGCTCTTCCACGAGGGTATTTCTTGGTTTCAGCATTAATGGCTTCTTGAATCCCCAAGGGTCTCAGAGCCTCGGTTTCTTCGCTTGTTGTTACAACCGCTGTTCTGTCTGGAACTTCAACCTTAACTTGTCTGCTAGGAAGGTCCTTGTATAGCTCATTCCACTTCTGTACTGACCAACCCATGTGTTGCAGAATCACTTCAACCAAGAGCAATCCACTTATAGCATCACCAACCGCTTGGTTAATCAGATTACTCACCGCCACTAGCCTAGAAATCGCCTTGTGCTCTTCAGAATCACCTTGAGATGTGTCAGTAAGTTCCTTTTGTTGGGAAACTAAACAAGATAGGTAAGACTCCGAAAAGAGTATAGTCCCGTGGCCATTAGCCTCAAAGTAGATTCCTATATCATATTCTGCTGCTTTCTCATGTAAATGCTTCACCCCGGTTTTTGCAAAGACAACATTTAAACCCAAATGCTTGAGGTAATCCGTGGATGCACCATTAGCATAAGCTGTTTGCACAACACCAAGTCGAGAATGCTTCTCCTTCTTATCATCAAGAACGTTTAGTTGCTCTTTGATGAAAAGAGCAAACAAAGATAGAATCTTGTCACCGTCGAGCAGCTCAACCTTTTCTGAAGATTCTAAAGGAATGTAAAAGTAAATCAATCGGTCTGCATCACCATCCAAACTCGCACACCTCATACCAACATCCTTAGACCCAAATCCTAAAGGCACAACCTTCTCTTTCTGCACAAAATCAGCACCTACACTTTCATTAAGCACACCACCATCTCTTCCTGTGTTACGAATCTCAAGATCTAGATTGTTCAAAGATCCTCTTAGCTCCTCAATCTTAATTCCACCTACACCATTAGCACCATCTACAAGCACTTTGCTCATCTCTAACTTATTGTTTGGGATCAGATCAATCAAGCATTTGAATGAGGTAGAGAGATTCTCAAAGTAATCATTCTCAGTTGCCTTAAGACCTTTATTCTTAGCTCGAACCATCCAATGCAATTGTGGAGTTGTCAAAATCCCCATGTCGATTGCTACAGATCCCAAAACAGAGCAAACTCCAATTTTCGCAGCTTGGAGAAGCGATTCACCACTAGGTCTTGTATCTCTTCCCAACCATACCTCTGCACCTTTCTTGATTGTAATTCCTTCCTTCTCCACAAATTCACTAATCAATGAGATGAGTTCACGAGGATAAGAAGCATTCGCGATCTGATCTGCGAAAGGCTCCCATTTCTGAGAAAGCATACCACCAGATGGATCCGAGACTTTAATCCCATTGTCGGAGACTATGTTATGCGACGCTGTGATCATAAGCCCGATGGTGGCTGACTCAAGCTTGAGTGATCGGAGAGATGAGAGAATCCCAACTCTAAAGACAGTCGATTCAAGCAATTTTGCGTCGCCTCGGAATCCAGCGGTTCCGTACGAAATTTTGACGCCTTGAGGAATCGGAAAGAGCTCTGATGATTTGAGAATTGAAGCAATTTGGGTCTCGTCCATGGCGCTAAAGAGATCGAGATAGAGAGAGTGAAGAAATTAAGACGGGACAAGGAAGGAGAAAGGCGAGACTCAGATTGTGACCTAAAGGAAGCATTTTTATTTGACTAAATATATGATTTGCATTTCTCAGTTTTGCCAACACTTCCAAAAAGACAAGAGGAGAAAAAGTATATCTATGTACAATTGAATAAAT
>OVBE01016309.1:0-11005 GCA_900406425.1 Iberis pinnata | reverse complement strand
ACGCTTTTATTTTATAAGTTTTAAACCGTTTTAATTTACTGTTTTGATAACCATAAAACATATTATTCCTGCTTTAGCCAGATTTGAATTGAAGCTGAAACGTGTTCTTTTGGTCTCTGTGGATTCGATACCCTATCTTTGCTACATTGATCTGTTCTCTGCAGTATTTGTTTTAGGATTTAAATTCTAGACCTATCATATTTCTATCACTGAAATTATATGGAGACTGATTTGTGTGATTCACCATGCGAAACATTGGACACCTCTTACAATTATGGCTCTGGGTGCGACAAACTTGACAACATCCTAAGTAAGGACGAGAAGACTGTCGATGGTTCCCTTGATAACGAGTTGATAAATAGTTACCAGAAAAATTTCCCGAAGCAGAAGAGTTGTTGTTGGAATGTGATGACTTAGGTCGATGTTGCACATGATTTGCAATAATAAGAAGAGAAGATGCAGACAATTCCAATGCTGCAATGGCCAGTTCACGATTACTTAGCTTCTTGTGAAGCTCAAATAACTTAATCAGAGGGTCACGACCATGTATTGATTCAGCGAAAGATTTGTAGTCTTCACCAAGACCATCTAGGAAAATATTAGTCAAATCCTCGGGGTCAACGGGATGATCAAAAAGTGAAAGAACACTTAATTTACTCTTGATTAGTTGGATATACTCATCAATTCATTTGTTGCCTTAAACACACTGTATCATATGAGATTTAAGTTGTTAAATGTGTCCTCGAGAGGGCTTGGCATAAGTGGAGGCAAGTGTAGACCAATCATTAAACAAAGAGGTAGCAGTGGCTATAAGAGATTGATGAGCAGTCTCAATGGAGCCCATGGGAGAGCTAAAAATGATATTTTCTTGTCGAATCCAGTGGTGATATATCGGATTCATGATACTTTCACTGGTGGCGGAAGCAATTGTTTGCACCGGAATTTCTATGGCAGCATCAATGTATGACAATAGGTCATAATCGCGGAGCAAAGAGCGAACCTGAACGCTCCATGTGATGTAGTTCATTGAAGAAAGTTTGGTAAAATTCACCATGTTTATGGAGATCAAATTTGTGTTATAACCGACGGTGAGGTTTCGGTAGTTGTGGAGTCTGTAGACATGATGAAAAATTTAAGGAGAGGTATTAGGAAAAAGCATCTCTGATACAATATAGAGATTGATAATATGTTCTATTAAGAAAGAAGTTCAAGGTTACATCATATATAAAGAGAAGACAAAGGAATAATATCTACAGAGATTATATGCTAGGTATACATCTATGAATCCGGTAACTAAATAACCAGTAAGAGATATAATCTCTATATAAACTACGGCTTATGGGCTATGCCTTATATGGTAAGCTAATTTAATGGAAGAGTTTCTTGATTATGTAAGCCCTCATGTCCATTTAACCTTGTTGTAAGATAACACGTTTAAGGACTAACATTCCAACTATGTGTTAGGGGATAATAATCTCCTTATGTAATTCACCATTCTATCTTTTAGTAGCGAAGTTAATTAGACTTCCAACCTTTTTTTTCAAGTCAATGATGATTGGTTTAATCAAGGGTATTCTCCTCTCAGGGCGTATCAAGAAGTTTGTAGGATATGTCAGGTTTGTTTGGATAGGAGAGCTTGATTGAAACAATGGTTATCTCTAGAACTCTACAGTAATCAATAATAAATGAAAAAGAACAAGAGTAACTAGACTATACTGGCGTTCTAAACTATCAGTTTGAAGAACAAAGAATTTCAGGAGTTATGGGAGAGTTGCACTGGTGGTCCCGTCGATATGTACTAACGACCTACACCGTCGATTTTCATAATTTTGGGCTTAACCCTATAATTACAAAACAACTAATTTTACTACATAGATTCATCATAATCTCAGTCATTTTCTCTTTCAAACTCTTGTCTTTCAAGAGATAATTTAAGATTTTTGTCCAAATCTCTCATTTATTTCTCTGAATACTTAAGTTTATGCAATTAATTATGTTTTTCTATATCACTTCATCATGTATTTATTTTTTGAACATGTATGAGTAGATTTAGGGATTGAGTTTTGGGTTAGCTTAGAATTGCATGATTGGTGATGATGTTTTGTGCTTTCATTGTAGATTGCTCTTGTTTTCCTCATATCTAGGGATTTTAAGTGCTTGTTATGACCCGAGAGGGTCATTCTTGATCATGAGTCACTTGATTCTTAGCATGGAAAATAAATTGTCTAGGATGTTTGTTAAGTTATGAAACTTTATCTTTATGCATGTTAGACTTCCATATGGTATAAGGAACACATACTCTCGTACAATACTTCTAACACATAGTTTAGATGATATGACAATGCTCTGAACTTGTTAAGTGATTTAATTACATGGATTACTTTATGGTTATGACCTAGATTAAATTAATTTTATTTTATTATTTTATATTTTAAAACCCAAGAATTGATCATGGTAATTAATTTGTATGCTAATAACAAACTTGTCCGTTTGATATGAATGTTAATCACAACCAAAACCTTTATAATTGTGATACATTATATAATCTTTTTATTGTGATCTATTGGGATATTAGTCTCTCTTTGTGGAATCATATACTTCAAATATTACATGCGTTCACCATTGACATGTGCTATTCAAAACGCGTTTGTCTTACTATAGTTTAAACTGGAAGACGTAAACACTTTTTTGTCATCAAGATGTCATTTCCTTCTTTTGGTGCAAAATGACATTTAATCGATGGAAAATCTTTCATTTGGAGTCCATATAGATTTTTCATGTTCATAGTCAAGTTAGTAAAGTTTCTATCCTAGTAGTCTCTTATCTTTACATTATAGTTTGATTATGCATCTCAAACCTCTTTAGTTTCTGATATAGTTATATGGTCTAAAATTATTTCCAAGTTATTGGTCTTTGTGGGTTATTGATAATATGTTCTCTTGTTTTATCATTATTAGCACAGAAGCTTTGTCGGAAATCTGTTTTTCGATTCGAAATCCAATTTGGAATTGGATGCTTCTGGAAACGCGAGAAAGCGCTATGAAAGCGCAATTCCAAAAATATTCAATTTGGAAGCATTTGGAAGCATTTGGAAGCGTTGGTTCTTTTATTGGAAATATTTTGAAAGCATTGATTCCATGATTGGAATCACAATAAATAAATACTTAGGAAGCTCTACACATTTTAGAATATATTTTTACCACGATTACAAAATAATCAATTTATAAAACATAAGAAATAAGATATATTCATATTTTAAACTCATAATTTTTTATATTTCTTTTTCAACGATTTTAAAGAACACAAGAAAAATAATTCTAATTGAATGATTATTATTTATATGTTTTGTACCATTTTTATTAAAAAAATATTTTAAGTAGTTTATTTATCCTTATACACATAAAACAATATAGATAGATACAATATCTATATATTTGTGTTATATATATATTTTTAACATTTTAATTTTGCTTTTCAAAAAGTTACTCATATATTAAATTATTATTTATTTATTAAAATTTTATTCTAAATTTTTATATTAGATATATACATATATATATATATATATATGCATTTCTAACATGTACCCATTTTTAGTTATTCTAAAAATTCCGCTTCCGCATCTGAATCCATGAAGCTTAGTTTTACCACTTTTTGCAATGATTTGCTATTGGTGATCCTTTAGTTACTTCATTTTCTGTTTACTTTGATATTAAAGAGTTTATAATCCAATAAAGTAGTAAAGAAAAGAGTGATTTAGTAAAATAGGTGTGTTTTTATTTGAAATAGGTGAAATAGGTGTATCTATTGATTTAATTTGTGATTTAGGTTGTTTTTGGTAAACAACAATATTTATTACCAAGAATGACCTTGCCACAAACAATAAGATTTACCTTTTTTAATTTAAAAGGTTATATTGCGACAACTATTTTAGGCAAGTATATTTGTCTCATTATTACAATGTACATTTTTCGATTATCTAATATGGAAAGAATACTAGGTAAGAAAAAATGACATTATTTGTGTAAGATAAGAGATACACTCGTCGTATTACCTCTTGTTGAAAAAGAACACATCACTTTTTGAAGAATATAATAAGAGTTACGTGACTTTGAATTATTGTTGGTAATGTTTTTTATATTAAAGAAATATAAAAAACATATGAATGTGAATCATATGAATGTGAATATGAATTTGAACTTACATGTGTTCACATGAACAAAGAAATATTCATATGAATGTGAATCAATTTATGTGTGTTTCGGATGCACATGAACATATCTGTGTTTACATGAATACGTATGGGTTCACATGAGCACGGATGTGTTCACATGAGCACGTATGTGTTCACATGAGCACATATGTGTTCATATGAATCCGGACTATTGGTCATGTGAATCAATATTGTTCATATGGTCAGATTTGTTCATGTGAATTCAAAGAGTTACCTACATGTTTCATCGGTTACAAAAATGAACAACAAGGAACAAGAATAATTAAATTGCAGCGTGAAAAATTGTAGGAAATTTTATTACGTCCTAAAATCTATAGACTAAAACATGTTCAAACATATTTTTAAACCCGATAAATGCATCCTTCTAACCAAAATAAATAAAAAATGTGCAGACTACCACTACTTATCCTTGCACATCCACTACTAACCAACTAATCTTCAGCAATACCCTCGAAAATTACTTTTTGATGAACGGGAAGTAACTTATGAGCTCTCTCTTGAACTCCGACTCTGACAAATTAAGTATAACTTCATTAGATAATAATCACTAGTTAATTCAAAATATATAATATAATAGTAGTACACATACCAAGGCTTCTTAACATGTCATCAATAATAACCTGTATTTATGAAGTACACAGCCAATACAATATAACTTAATGAAATGATTTTGTAAATAACGACTATCTTAGATAGCTAATAGAAGACTTGTACCTTTTCTGGGTCGTTATCCTTATAAAATCGAATTACTGCCTCCCTTAATTTAGAGTCAAACTGATTGTCTTCCTTCTCCATATCTAAAAGTATTGAATGTTCATAAAAATATATTCACTAATGACTTAATCTCATAAAAATATAGAAACAACACAGTTAAATATCCATACCAACATTAGGTTCAATTGTTGGTTCCTTTCCTGGAATCTCAATTTGTTTTGGCTTCTCTTGTGGCTTTTTGTTTCTGTTGATCTTCTGACATAAGATACAAGAGGCTCCTTTTGTTGAATACCCTTAGCGTTACCTTTTTTTTTGTCAAGACTTCCTTACCACAAATCTTCTGTCCTACTTATTAGAATGCAAAATTTCCATTGGTTAATTCGATTTGAATGAAAAATCAACTGCTAACTTTTGAATGAAAAATGAGATTGAAAAATGAGATTGATTAATTTAGGTAAAAACGAGAATAAAAAATCTCAAAAGAATCCCAAAAATCAGAAAATAAGAATCTCCTACTAAGCATAAAAACCAAAATCGAAGAATCTCCTAATAACCCAAAAAACCCGAAACAAAACTGTCAACTTAGAATCCAAAAAATCAGAACGAAAAATCGTTTAGAACATGCAAGAAGAACAAACAAACAATCTAACTAGAAACAGTTAAATCCAACTCGCACTAACAAATCGCCGACTTTGAGCAAAAAAAAGAGGCGAAGAAGAGATAGAGATAACGTGACAGAGATGACCGACAAGTGGAGTGGTGGAGTGTGCACGTCGACCGGATCTGAAGCTCCGACAGGAGTAGGAGCCGGAGACCTAGGAATCGAATCGCCGACTCGGAAGAGACTCAAATCGCCGACTTCAAGGTTTTGACTTTTATTTTGTCTAGGTTAAATTTTGCCTTTCAATTACTTTCCTTATGTTTTTTACAAATTAATTATAAATGATTACAAATTTGAGAAAAATAAAATGTTTAAATCAATTTGAATAAATTTTAAAAATAAAACATCTGACTATATATATTTGGTTTTGAAATAAACAAAAAGGATATTATTGTAATTGTATGAGGTAAAATACCTTAATTGCAAATGAATTTGAAACACACCTATTTCACAAATTAGGCCACTAAAGAGTGACTAATTTGACAATTAATTCTAAAGAAAAATAATTAACAACATAGATTCAATTAAAGACTCTGCTAGTTCAACAATAAAAGCGGGAACAAAAACATAAAAGATAAAGCCAAAAGACAAACGAAGCACACCATCTTGGAAACACATTTCAAGCTCATTGGCATGAAATCTCAAATAAAGATAGAAGTAGATTGTAGTATAAAAAGATACACTTGTGTCTAAGGAAATATTATTTACTACTGAGAGGAGACAAGAGACCAAATTCATATAGCGAACACCAAACGCACGAATTGTGTGGTGGTTACTTGACGAGGGAGGTAATTGCTTTTAACAGACCAAAGTAGTGGCATGAGTTTAAATCCCGATAAGTCCATTGAACCTTATGGAAGGAAGGGGCCCAATCTCAATTTGGTTTTGCAATCCACCTTACCTCGACAACAAAATAGAAACCAAAAATCTAGCATATGGAACTAAGCCCTTAGAGTGAAAGAACTAAAAAGATGCTAGCATAAACCTTAATACAAGGTAAGTACAGGATACCAATGTAAATACCTGATGAAAATACCATCGTAATACCTGGAAAGAGCATCCTTAACTGAGCTAAACCAATGACACTTTTCTAAGTATATCATGATATATAAGAAAAGGAACATGATCAATCAAAGAGATACATATCCATCGGTTATACATAACCATTATCCTATAGTTGTTCGATCTTATAAGAATGAGCATAATATATACTTCATTATTGAGTTCCCAACCAATCCCAAAGGTTCAGTTCTTACTGACAAATGATTATCTCCACTAAGAAAAAACAAAAACATATGAAACTTGATACAAGAGTAAGCGTAAGATATATTGTTCAAACACATCCGAAATAGTTGGATCGTAGATAAAACAAAAGTTCAATGAGCAAACTGTTAAGACTTGATTCACTACCGATGATAGAAATTATAGACTAAATAACTTCTCATAAGCCAATAAAACGAAACTGATAATACGTGACGTACCCTAACTTGCACCAGACAATATCATATATGCACAAAACAATAAGGAATCTACACCATGTAGTAAGAAAACTAAAAAGCAATATGTGAAGGAGGTTGAATCCTTAAAGACGTACCAGAAAAGGGTAACTTGAGAAAATGGTTGTGACAATAGAAGACACAATCGTACATCCTAACTGGAGGGGGCTTTTATGTCGGCTTTACAACAAGATCGACGACTCTTACTAAGTTTTACCGAGAGACATGAAATGGGACAAGTCTTGCAACAACTTGAGACCACTAATATTTTGGGAAAGAGAGGATGAGAAGAGATACGAAAACAAAAGAAAGAGGTGAAGATCCAATGTTGGGGGCCTTAGCCCTAAAATGTCGAAAAAGGAGAATGAAATTGAAACTTTGGAAATCTTGTTGGAAGAAGAAGAGAGTAGCTAGAGTTTTTTTAATCTCTTATTCTTATTATGTTATAATATTATATTCTTTAGTTACTTCAATGACTTTGATCTTTCATCTTTTTTTGGAGTTTTTCTAGTGATTTAAGTAATTTACTCCTTGTTATTACAATGAAGATTAGATTGAGTTCTTTTCAAACCAAAGACTTTTAGGTAAGAAGTTCCAAAAACGTTCATTTATTTGATCTTTCTTTTTCCAAAAGATTGGTGGAAATCAAGATGTTTACCATGTTTTATTTCTCCTGTTTTAAAGTTTAGGCTCTTTGATTGCATTAGATTGGTCAATTTATTATAGGAGGCTCTACTATCACTTGGTGGAATGTTTTCTTCTTCACCTTGATTTTCTTGGCTCTCTTAGTTATTAAAAGTAGATTATGAGTGGAATTTGAATATTTAGTAGTTCTCATCATTTTGTAAGGACCTCGGGTCTCCTTTTTCCCGTCTGCTGGAATAACATAAAACTGAAAGAATTACAGTGCCTGCAGATCTTATCTAAATAAGCGTAAAACCTCAAGAGACTATGCCCACATATCTTAGCTATTAAGCCTAAAATCTTAGGAGACTATTCTCGCATATCTTAGCTAAATAAGCCTAAAATCTCACGAGACTATGCCCGACATATTGGGAGGCAAAATAGAAATACAACAAACTACAAAAACACTAAAAGGAAGACTAAAGTGAATAAGGATCCAAAGATGCTCAATATAAAAAAAACTGACTACCATGACCAGAAGACTAGTGTCGAAGGAGGCTCACCAAAACGAAATTGCAGGACATCCGACAAAGAGACTGCTATTAGTCCTCACTTGTAATCGGTAGACTTCAAAAATAAAAACTTTGCACTCCGAGAAGAAGGCTGAACGGGACCTCGAAAGAGGTTTGGAAACCGTTAAAATATCCAATGTCGGAGACGCCAAAGTAAGATCGTCTTTTGACCGCGAAAAAGAATGCAAGAATCCACCAGGTCTCGATATAAACCTGACTCAAATTTCTAGCAAATGAAGTTACAAAACAGTCGTCTAACCGGTTCACCGCAAACATGCAAGCGGATAAAAGACCATTCCGGAAAGGCCAAAGGAGCCAAAAACCCAACGAAAGAGCATCAAAATAACAAAACCAGCAGCAATCCAAACTGTAGAAGCAAAAGAAACTAAGACAAAAGAAAGATCTAGCAACAGAAGAAGCCCGAGACAAAGGAACAAAAATAGCGACCGAAGCGCCGATAAAAGACGAAGAACACGTCTGGCAGAGAACTACGGTGAAGCAAGGACTGACGAACTCAGCAAGCACTGAGGGAAGTTGTCGTTACCGTTGGTTACAAGAGACAGGTGGCGAGATATTCACCGTCTCCACAAAAGTCCAGAGTACCTGCAAGGCACATTTAGTCCTAAGAGATTTTTCATCCTATTTTTAATTTATAGAATTTATTAGGCTTTAAATTTTTTATGTGGTTATCTAATATATGGTTTCAATTTTTCGGAAAATATTTATTAGGCTTTAAATTTTCGTTTCTAAAATATGTTTGTTTTTGTTCTTTTAAGGGGGGTGTATTCAAACAAACATTTGATATGATTTGAAGTGATTTGAGTTTTAGTGAGTTTTTAAGTGATTTTAAGTGAATTAGGAAATCCATGTGATTTGTTTTAAAATTCTCTACAATCCCACGTAAAACCATGGGATTTGAGATTTTGTATTTTTAACTAAGGAAATCCACTGAAATACCATCAAATCATCATAAATCCACTACTTAAAATATTTTTAATAACAGTGGATTTCATGAGACTTTTTAAAATCACTAGTCCAATAACAGTGGATTTTGTGAGACATTTTTAAATTCTTGTTTGAATAACAGTAGATTTGTCAATTTAACACAAATCCTTCCAAATTCCACATTCAATACACCCCCTAAGTTGTTTTAAATAATATCAGATGACAGAATAATATTGAAAAAACAACATAAGTTGTTAAAACGTATAAAAGAGGAAACTAAATAGATAAACTAGTTGAAAACTTTGACATGTCATTAGCGACACTAAAAAGACAAAATGCCAATCATTATTCATTCGTGTTTTGTGGAGAAAAAAAAGGCATCATAATAAAGTTGACATCTCAACAATGAAGATAGCCACATGATTGAAACATACATTTGTCAACTAACACCATTCTTATTGGCAGTGACAATCATTTCGCACCTTATTCTAATTAGGATATATATTTACGAGATATGTAATATGTTTACACCTAACTTAATACCAATCCAAAAGTTTATTCATAATCCAAAGACGAGATAACACAACTCGGTAACAAAAAAAACAAAAAGAGATAACACAGTCTTAAACATCGTTTTCTTTTTTAAACCAGTCGGACTTTTAAACTGATAAGGCTATAGATTTATGAATACCTCATGAGTCATGACACAGCTAGTTTCTTATCGGTTTGTGCACTAAAAAATCTACAAGGGTACATAAAATCATGTAGGAGAAGAACATATTTCATATAGACTAAACTGATCTCACAAATAAGATGAAATAATACTTTGAAATTATTATTATTTTTGTTGTAAATACTTTTAAATTAAGAGAACTAATATAACAAAAGTACAACATCGATAATGATTATATCATAGAGATATGATAAAACCTCTGAAATCTTTCTTTTTTGGTACAAAACCGTTTCGGGAGTTAACCGTGGGAAGTTTATCTCATTATAACTGTTTTTAATGATCTAGAACAAGAGAGTTAACAAAGATAAAGACATGCACAAGAGATAATTTAATAGGTTAATACCAATGTTTTGAAAACCGGACAAGAGACTGAACCGGAAAAATTTGGATAACATGTCAATACGGTTGGACCAGGTCGGATTGGGTTTGATAATTTTTAATTTTTATATGTAATTAGTATTATATCCATATCATTTTTGAAAAAAAATTGTATAATCATAAATTTTGAATATAATAAATTTTTAATAATGAATTAAAATATATAATCACACATATGACTATTTTTAAATCTAAATAATTTATTTTACTCCATGCTCCATGCAAGTCCTAATCTTGTATATATATATACACACGTTCATGCATAGTTTGTCAGTATAAACAGTTACTGGTATACGTACTGTTGTGAACACTTTGTTGGTCGATAGATTTGTGTGAATACATCTTGCTAAACAGTCACTAAAGACACGAGTTGCATAACCATTATTAAAATAACGTCTCTTTAAGATTATGGACATGTACTCATTACTCATAGACATATTATAAATTTTGAATGTTCCAAATCTGTAGATACTAAATGATATTCTTTCCGTTTCGAATTACTTGTCGTTTTAGAGTTTATACACAAATTAATAAATCTTTATTTTCTACAAAAACACCATTAAATATTCTATATCAACCCGTAGAAAAAACTTGGCAAAAGTACTAACTTGACCTATAATTTACAATTATTTGCATACGTAACCCGAG
>OVBE01016307.1:0-10398 GCA_900406425.1 Iberis pinnata | reverse complement strand
TTATAAATACTAACCGACATGGCTGACCAAAACAATCCGGATAACTTTAAACTTTTTATACAAAATTTGTTGAACACTTTCCGTAATTTGAAGAATTTTTTTTAATTTTTTTATCATCGATATATCAATTTTTGGAGATCATGTTGTGCTGTATAATATGTAAAAGCTTCATTCTTGAAACAAATGGATGCAACTTAATATTATGATATGCAAAATTAACTATATACTATACAAGGGAATTACAATTTGTAGATGTCTAGGATGTTAATTTGTAAGGAGGGAATCATTTAGTTGATGACAAAATATACGCTAAGTCACTAACACTCAGAATAGATCAAAGCAACAAACACGGATCAAAACTTATGAGAGGCAGTTGACAAAAAAAAAAAAACTTATGAGAGGCAACATATGAAAATAAAATTGTCAAAAATAAATATTTTGATGATTAGCCAATAAATTAACTAATATATAGTAAAATATAAATTCTAGTTTTTTCCGTCTTATGGATTCAAAGCCTGAAACCGATTACAAGAACTTAACTAGAATACCTAGTAAAACAAAAAAAAAACACTAAAACCGACAGATAATACATACATCTCTGGAGACACAAAATCAAACAAGGCATACTAGATAAACAAAATACATACCGGATTTTTAAGATTAACACAAACAATCCAGACGAAAACTAAAACCTAAATTTATGGATAAGTTGTACAAACCAAAAAAAAAATATTATGCATTTTTGAATTTCGTCTTCTTTATTACACCCGAAATTTATGGATAATATCCGATAAAAAACTATACAATCTTTTAAATTTTAAAATGGACAATATTATATTAATGGATAAGTTAAATTCGAAAATAGTTGTCTCCCTTCATATGAGTCATGTAATATGTTAGTCTTGGGTTAGCGGGTTTTGGACCGGGTCGATTACTTCGAGTTGGGCTTAAGCTAAAAGAGTCTTCAACAAAAGAATGGACCACAATTAGACGAGGCCCACTTCGACTGAGTAATCAAAACGACGCAACACATGTTACCTTCTTCGGTTATAAAGCAGTTACAACATAAACATAGAGAAATAAAAGTTCAAAAAGATTAAGAGAAAAAGCTAAGGGGTCTTGAGCTAAGGACGAAGTGGTTAAGCTCGAGAAGAAGATTCTCCAGTCTTCTTCGGTATCTTCTTCTTTCTCTTACTAGAGCCTTTATGGTGAGAAGATCTATGACTTGATTCGTCTCTAGCTGGTCCAGAGGTATAGAGGATAAGTGCATCCACCTTGTTCTTCATCCAACTGTGATAAGAACAAACAGAGGTTAAGAATCATATTAGATTTTATATTCAAAATCATTCAATCTAATAAAGCATGGAAGTTTGTCTTCTCCTAGATGTAGGATTAACAATATGAATTGAGTTACCAAATGTCTAATGTGTTCTTTAATATTCTTGTTTTCAATTTTAAGCAATCTTTATCACTTTACACATGAAAATTGAATTGAACGTACAAATTGGTCTAATTAATGTAAAGAGAGTCTCAAGGATCTTGGCATTAAATCAAGTTTAATCTGTGATAAGTGGTATTAGAGCCTTCTAGGCACGGAAGGGGATCTTGCATACACAACAATCCATGTCCGTGTGGCTAAGCAGGGGAAAGGATAATTGGATAAGATTTTAAGAGTCAGGCCATCACAGGTAAGGCAGTTAATCGGGTATACTAGGACTAATTAGTTTTATTTCCCTGTGACATTTCAGGATAATAGCCACAATATCTCATGAACGATCATGGGGGCCACATAAGGAAGGTCTGAAATGGAAAATTTTGATGGGAAATATGACTTTGGAATGTGAAAGTATAAAATGATGATGCAATTGGAAATTCAGGGACTGTCTTTTACTTTAAAAGATCCAGGAATTGCAAAAGAAGCTAAGGCTACAGATGATGATCCAGAAGTAAAACAAGAGACAAAGAAGACAAATCCATTGAAACAAGAAAAGAACATAAGAGCCAAGAATCTGATATGTTCATTTCTAACAAATATGTTTATGAGGAAGGTTATGAAAGAAACATAATTTCTTGGTGTTTAGAAAGCATTGGAGAAGTACTATCAAGATAAGACTCTGCCTAACAGAATTTACCTTAAACAAAGGTTCGCAAGCTTTAGATGGATGAGGCTAAATGTATTGAAGAGAACGTGGATGCATTTCTAAAACTGATGGATGATCTTGCAAGCGTTAACATATTGATAAACAATGAAGATCATGCAATACAATTGTTGACTAGTTTACCTAAGGTTTATGCTCCATTGAGCCACATGAGCTTGAAATATATGAACACATTAGTCAAAGAGGGATATATGGACAGCAAAGATATAAAGTCTTTAGACTTGTGTGAAGAATGTGTATTAGGGAAAGCTCAGAAACAAAGTTTCCCTAAAGCAAAGCACACATCTAAAGAGGTTCTTGAATATATTCATTCGAATATGCGGGAATCACCAAGTGTAGAAGACAATATGTCGGATTGTAAATACTTTATCACTTTCATAGACGATTACTAAAGGAAGGTGTGGATTTATTTCTTACGAAGTAAAGATGAAGTATTCCAGAGTTTCAAAGAATGGAAAGCNAGTGAAGTGTTTAAGAATAGAAAATGGTCTAGAGTTTTGGAATAATCAATTTGATGACCTATGCAAGGAATCTAGTATAAAGAGGCACAAGATTTGTGCCTACCCACCTCAGTAAAATGGAGTATCAGAAAGAATGAATAAAATAATTATGAATAAGGTTAGGTGCATGTTAGCATAGACAAGTTTTGGAAAACAGTTTTGGGCAGAAGCTGCTTCCACGTTAGTATACGTGATTAATAGGTCACCATCTTTAGCTATTAACTTCGAAGTTCCAAAAGAATTATGGACTGGAGAGAAACCTAAATTAGCACATCTAAGAAGGTTTGGAAGTGTGGATTATGTTCATGTGACACAAGACAATATCAGTTCCAGTGCAGTGAAGGGTTACTTCATAGAATACCCACACAGAATAAAAGGTTACAGAGTTTGGATTCCAAAACATGAAAAATGTACTATAAGTAAGAATGTTACATTTCATGAAGAGTAAGTCTTAAAAGATAATGTTACTCAATCTAAGCCAAATGAGAAGGTAAGGTCCAAGAAAACAGAAGGCATAATCATTCAGAATTCAGGTGGAGCTGATACAGGTTTGGGTGGAGCTTCCTTACAGAGTGAGAGCTTAGATGAAGAAGTGGAATCATCCGAACAAACAAATGAAGTAGAAGCAACTGAACCAGAATCTATGGATGAATATCTACTAGCCAGGGACAGACCAAGAAGAATAGGTAGGCCACCATCTTGGCTTAAAAGTGGTGACTTTTTAGCTTATGCATTAGCTTGCGCAAAGACTTTGGAAATTGGTGAACCCAAGACAGTTTAGGAGGCTAAAAGGAGGCTAAAAGGAGAAAACATTGGAAAGAATGGAACCAAGCTATGAAAGAAAAAAAGACTCTTTGGAGAAGAACCATACTTGGGACGTAGTCTCAAAACCACAAAAGCAAAAAATTAGTAGGGTGCAAATGGATCTTCAAGTACAAAGAAGGCATTCTAGAAGTTGAAGCACCCATGTTTAAGGAAAGATTGATGGCAAAGAGTTTTACACAAGTAGAAGGAATTGATTACAATGAAATCTTCTCACCAGTGGTTAAACACGTGTCAAGTAGAATTATGCTATCTATGGTAGCTAACTATGATTTAGAATTGGAACAACTAGATATGAAGATAGCTTTTCTTCATGGGAATTTGGATGAAGAAATTTTCATGTGTTAACCAGAAGGATTTTCAAGAAGGGAAAGAATTATAAGTGTGTTTACTAATATCGCTCGGTTTTAATACCTTATAGTGGGTATTTATACTTGTTATTTGGTATTATCCAAGTGTTTTCCATGTGTTTTTGGTGTATTTTCAGGATTTTACGTGTTTGGGACGTTCTGGAGCAGAAAAGATGATTTTTAGAAGATTTCAGGTGCAAATGGACAAAACGAAGATGGACGGATCGATCCAAACTGAAAAATGATCATCCATAAAAGCACATATGAAGAGATCGGTCGTTCTAGACCAAGATCGATTGATCCAAGTCTCTGGAAACTTACGTAAGATCAGATGGATCGATCATGGAGAAAGAAGAACGATGGATCGATCGATCAGTCCATGGATCGATCGATCCCTTTGCTCGAGCTAGATTGAAGATAACCAAAAAGACGCAGTTGTCCTCAAGACTTATCAAGATTTTTCCTTATTTTATTTTAGACTATAAAAATCCTTTGGCTTATTTTATTTTCAATAATCACATACAATTACATTTTTAGAATTCTGAGCTTTTAGAGAGAAGAAATCACAACCCTATATTTGGAGGATATTTCTGAACTCTTTTCTATTTTGATTGATTTGGTTTTTGAATGTGTATTTCTCAATGATGCTTTTTGATTGCTTAGCTATGTCTGAGTAGTCGCCTTGTTAGGTTTTAGGGGTTTTCCAGGTAAACCAGGTTTGATATATAGGGTTTGACATAATTGATTGAATTTGTTAGGTTCTTAGTTTAGATTTATTATTAATGCTTGAATTAGCTTGATCATCTAGTTTATGATAATAGATTGTAAATACAAAGGGATTTGGTTTAGAGATCTGACATACTCTAGGTGAATAAGTGTCTTTGCATGTGAGAGTATTGTCTTAGATGCTTATGAACATATCAAATATAAAGCTAATGCATGATTAAATTATATAAATACGGCGGAAGTTTGTCTTTAGTAATCCGAACATAGGGATCTAATACTTTGGGATAAGATTACTCTTTAATTGTCTTTTGAGTTGAGAACTATTTTCATTAGTAAATCCTGCATGTTAACATGAGCTTCAAACCTGAATACTTGTGGAATTCCCTGATGCCTAGCGCTTTATCTTATTGTTTTAAAACTGCTTTTTGTTATTGCTTATTCTCAGTTACAATAAACTTTATTTAAAATGTCTTCGCTAGAATCAAATTTAGAACTGAAAGTCGTGCTTATCTGGTCTATGTGGATGCGATCTCTTTTATACTACTGCGTTTGCTGTGCACTTGCAGTAAATATATTTGGGTTAAAACCTGAGTGTATCAAGTTTTTGGCGCCGTTGCCGGGGACCAATAGTGCCTTTTAAGTTTTACCTAGAGTCTAGTCTAAGATTTTATTTTTCAGTGCTAATCTCACTCTTTCTTTTTGTTTTGCAGGTGCATGATAAGAAGATCCAACAAGTCCTCTGAATTTCCCAACCTCAGTAACGAAGAACTCGCGAAGTTAGAATGCTCAAACCGGAAATCTCCGAAAAACGCTAGCTCATCCACCTCAATGGTTGACAACGTTATTCAGAATCTGGTTGATCCTTTGGACCCAAACGTCAACTTGCCTCCTTTTGACACAGGACTACATCAGTTAATAAACCCTGAAGGACGAGCAAATGACAATCAAGTACCACCAGAATAACAAGGAGACAGTAATGGTAATCAAGACCCACCAGAATAGGTCCGAAATCGCCCACTCCACCAGAACATAGTACTAGTTGGAGACTTCAATAACCCTGAAGCTTTCCTCGCCAACAAGAATGCTCTCCATCCTCTACAACCTCAAAGGAAGAACTATCAGTTCCCGTTTCAGCTTATCCAGTTGCTTAGGCAAAACCAATTTCATGGTTTACCTACCGAGCATCATGTGGACCACATAGATAGCTTTGAGGACATCTGTAGCACCATTCAATTCAATGGAATCGCTAAAGATTTCATGCATTGTAAGTTCTTCAATCATTGTCTTGCTGATAGAGCTCTCGGATGGTTAAAGTCTCTGCATGCAAACTCTATAGAAACTTGGTATGAGTTCAAATCCAAGTTTCTAAGTCACTTCTACACATCTACACGGACCAATAATTTGAGAAACAAGATTTCCCAGTTTTAGCAAGGTCATGTGGAACCTTTTTATGAGGCATGGGACATATTCAAGGAGTACCTTCGGGATTGTCCTCACCATGGATTCTCTGAGATGAACCTTCTCAATACTTTCTACAGAGGTATAGAACAATAGTATCGACTCTCCCTTGATACCGCTAGTAATTGTGACTTTATGACCAAGCCTGTAAATGAAGCCTATCAACTGATTGACAATCTAGCTCAAAGTAATAACAATTATTTTCTTGATTATGATCGCAAAGGAAGATTATCTAGTTCATAATATTTTGAACTTACAGAGGTAAAAAACTTCTTACTCAACTTCTCAAGAGCCAAAACCAGAAACATGTCAGTTTCGCTGAAGATGTAGAGAAGATTGAAGCAGATTGCTTTGCTATCAAAAAGCCTAAAAATGTATAAGAAGTAAGCTAAGTCAATAGCCAAGCTCAAAGAGTCTTCAATCAAAGTTTCAATCCAGGTTTCAACAAGGGTAATCTTTCTTGGAGAAGCACCAATGTAGCAAATCCCCAAGATCGAGTGTATCATTTACTCAGAAAATCTCCATATGGGCTAAAGCAATCACCTAGCCAATGGAACCAAAGGTTTGATGAATTGATGAAATCAAAAGGTTTCATAAGTTGCTCTAGGGACCCGTGTGTGTACTTTAAAGGAAGTGCGGTAAAGGATAAAATTTACTTGTTGATTTATATTTGTGATATGTTAGTGTGTTCACATGATGAAGTAGGTATCCATAAGTTGAAGAAAGAACTAATGGAGATATTTGAGATGAAGTATTTAGGTCCATCAACTCGTATACTAGGAATGGATATCATCAGAGACAAAAACAAAAGAATTCTAAAACTATCTCAGGAGAAGTACCTAAAACAAGTTATAAGATCATTTAATATGCAAGATGCTAGAGATGTTATTACACCTATTAACTCTCAATTTAAGCTTAAAAGTTTAACAGAAGATGAGTTGGTAGCGGAAGCTGAATATATGGATAATTTACCCTATGATAATGTTGTTGGCAGCTTAATGTATGCCATGATTGGATCTAGACTAGATCTTTTCTATGCAATCTGTCTGATCAGCAAATACATGGCTATACTAGGAAGGAAACATTGGGTAGCAGTAAAATGAGTGTTGAGATATTTTACAATAGCTTCTAATTTGTGTCTAACTTTCTCTAAGCAGTTAAATTTTGACATTGTTGGTTATTGTGACTCGGACTATGCAACCGACCTTGACAAAAGAAGGCCAGTCTCTGGCTATGTTTTTCAGGTAGGAAGAAATATAGTGAGTTGGAGTTCAACACTTTAAAATATTGTTGCATTGTCAACCACTGAGGTTGAGTATATGGCACTAACTGAGGCATCTAAGGAAGGTATATGATAAAAAGGTATGTGTGTGGAATTATGTTTTCATCTTGAATATTTTAAGATTTTTAAGATTTATTGTGACTCACAAAGTGCAATTTATCATGCAAAAGAACTCTATTTTTCATGACAGGACTAAGTATATAGATTATAAATATCATTTTATCAGAGACCTAGTAGATGACGAAATTTTTCTAAGATCCACACCAGCCTAAATCCATATGACTGTCTAACTAAGAGCATACCTGGTAAAAGCTTCAAGAAATGCCTCATATCATTCAAAGTCCTCCCATGATCCAATCGTGCACACCATTGAGATGCTCCTGCTAATTGGAGTCATCTCACAAAATGGATTAGAAACACATGAATTAGTTCTTCTGTTGTTACTTATTGACTGGTGTTATTTATATTGATATTATTTCTCAAATATGTTATCTAATGGCAGCTTAAATCAGTTCAAATGAGACCTAACAGTCTAACCAAAATTGCTTTAAAGTTTTGTTTTGTAAGTTTTCAGGATGTTTCTCGTCAAACTAAGCACAAAGTCAATAAACGAAACTTGAAACATACAAATCAAAAAAGAAGAAGTCCAAGAAATAGGGAAATGTTACCTGACACAGGGAAAGTCAAAGTCCCACTCTCCCATTTCCTTTTGTATTCTCTGGATGTCTACACAGAAGAGTATCGTTAGAAGTCGTGAAGCAGGAACTCAAAAATATGTCAAAGAAGTGCACAAGCTCTTTTAGAAATTACCTTTGTGAGTTCGAGGCATGATCTCTGGAGGATAGGCGTCTTTAAGTTGCCTGAGAATGAAGGTGAGCTCAATGGAAGAGTGGCAACAGATATAGAAGCTCAAGAGTTTATGTTCGTGTTTGAATACGATTGAAGAAGAGAATTAGGGTTAGGACAAACCTGCAACAAAGGTGGAGATTGTAATATTTGGGTCTCGGGTTAGCAGGTTTTGAACCAGGTCGATTACTTCAAGTTGAACTTAAGCTAAAAGAGTCTTCAACAAAAGGATAGGCCACAATAAGGCGAGGCCCACTTCGTCTAAGTTATAAAAAAACGCAGCACATGTTACCTTCTTCGGTTATAAAGTCGTTACAACATAAACAAAGATGCATTCTTAACAAGATAATCAAAAGCAAAGAGAGAAAAAGTTCAAGAAGACTCAGAGAAAAAGCTAAGGGATATTGAGCTAAGGAAGAAGCGGTTAAGCTCGTGGTTGAGCTCGGGAAGAAGACTCTATAGTATTCTTCGGTATCTTCTTCTTTCTCTTACTGGAGCCTTTACGACGAGAAGGTCCAGAACTTGATTCGTCTCTAGCTAGTCTAGAGGTAGAGATGATACGTGCATCAACTTTGTTCTTCATCTAACTGCGATAAGAACAAACCAAGGTTAAGAATCAAATTAGATTGTATATTCAAAATCATTCAATCTAATAAAGTATGGAATTTTGTCTTCTCCCATATGTAGGATTAACAATCCGAACGGGTTACCAAATGTCTAATGGGTTCTTTAGTATTCCTGTTTTTAATTTTAAGCAATCTTGATCAATTTACACATACAAGTTGAATTGAACTTACAAATTCGTCTAACTAGTGTAAAGAGAGTCTCAAGGATCTTGGGATTAAACTTGGTTTAATCCGTGACAAGTCATTACACACAAAAAAAAATAAAAAATTGAACCAAATGATTATCAGAAGCCGATTTTGCATTTTTGAGTTTCGCCGTATTTATTACATAAGCGAGCAATTCGTGACCAGTTTTTAAAACTCGATATTATATAGTTTGTTGGACAATCTTGACCATATAATATAAATACAAACGTGTAAAAGCAGCTAAATAAAAAAAACAAAAAATATTTGCTTCAACTAAAGACCGACGGTTTGGAAATAGACGTTTTGTAAGAAACTTTTAAAGTATTGCCACTAATTATGGGTCTTTTATAAAAACAAAATAAAAGTAGGGATATATTAGTGGTGTGTATAAAGCCATTCAGTAGTAGAAAGATAATCACATTTTTTTTTTAAGTTGGAAAATTCTAAAAGCTTAACCAACTACTACGTTACGATTTGTCGGTGGTGATATTAAAACATTTAAAAATGTATTTATATTCTTTAGCATTTTTAAGGTTTATTTCCACTATACAATACCTAACATTTTCACAAAAAGAATTATTAAGAAAACTAAGAGAAAATGAATTCTTTATTATATGTTTGAATGTAAATCAACTTTGTGAATTAAAATTTGCTATATAATATCTACATGAATCTTCTTGGAGCCAGTGTGATGATATAATATGAAAAATGAGTATTTTTATTTTATAATTTAAAAAATAAGTATTTTTGTTTTTTATTTGAAAATAGATATTTTGTTTATTTTATGAATGATTCATCGTTCATACAGACAAATGACCGTTCACATTAATCATTTATCATTCATATAAACAATCCATCATTCACAGGAACAATTCACATTCATCATTTACGAAACAAAAAATACCTAAATACAAAAATTTTTATAAAGTATTTTTTAACAAATTATAAAACATTTACCCTATTATCCAATTTTTTCAAAAAATTATATATTCTCAAAAATACCACTAAAAACTAAGTTTATTCCAAAAATACCACATACTCCCAAAAGTTCATAAAACACCACCAAAATGTTTTTGTTCCAAAAATACCACAAATTTTGAATTAACTTTAAAACTTCAAATTTAAACCCTAAAACCCCAAAACCAAACCTTTTCCCCTTTAAAACTAAACCCTAAACTTTATTTAGTGAACCCAAACCCAAAATTTTAAATTCTATACCCTTAAAAATCACTTTTTATGTTTGTGGTATTTTTGGAACATTTGAGAGTATGTGATATTTTCGGAATTTTTGAGAGTATGTGATATTTTTATAATTTGAATTTTTTTTGAAGGTGTTTCAAGTAATTCATCTATTTTTTATTGGTTAAATATTACCAGATTTATATGAGTGTCAATGACGAAAACAATCATTATCAAAAACAAATAAAATTGTCGAAAACAGGA
>OVBE01016305.1:0-11008 GCA_900406425.1 Iberis pinnata | reverse complement strand
TTTAGGTTTTTTCTTAGGTTTACATTTTCTCTCTATTGTTCTTAGTGTTCTTCATTTTAAAACCCATATTTCTTCTAAGTTTATGTAGATCTTCTGTTTCTTCATTTTTTTGCATAGATGAGGAATTTGAACTATCTGGTGTATGTTGATTTACATTTTCATGCTTTTTTTTTCGTTTTTAGTTTGATCATTTCCTCTGTTTTTCATTACTGTTCCACTGATGTTCATATTTTCTGGATTGGTGTTCTTGACGTTTCAGATCTTCATCTTCTGCTTCTTTGATCATTTTTGTCTTCTTCACAAGTTTTAGGGTTTAATAAAGTCTGTTCCTTGTTGTTTGACCTTAGATCTAAATGTTTTCCTTACTAGTTATGTCTTCATGTTTCTCTGAATTTTCATCCTACATGGTTTTTGAGTAGTGACTTAGGTTCCTTGAGGATGGGATGCGGGAGTATTGTTTCCTTGTTCCTCCTAGGTGTCTAAGCATTATGGTTTATTAGATCCATTTTGTTTCATTGCGCTTAATTCTTATTTCGACCTGACCCGTTGAGATCCGAACTTAGGCATTTCATCACCAGAAAAGTGTTCAATTAAATGCCTGGTCATGGTGATTTAAGAGATTTTCACATCCTAGCATAAGGAATTAGATGTTTAGGGTTCTTATTGGATTAGCTAGATTGGTTAATGCCTATTAGGTATACTTCCGCTAACGGAAGTTAGGTCTGGATACCACCTAGTTTGATTTCATCTGTCAAGGAATTGGATTTGATTGCTTATGAATCTATCGTCTAGGGATAGCTCTTGTTTGAGGTATGTTAGACACTTAGGGATTTTTAGGAGGAATGCTACTCAATTACCCCATCCTTAGAGACCCTTTCTTTGATTGCATCTTTTACTCTTTCACTTTCTCTGTTTTTACTTCACTTGCTATTTACCCTTTTTACTTATGCATGCTTCTCCTTTGTTTATGTTTTAGTTCTCAGCATGTTTTGCTTGCTTGGAACCTGTTAGTAAACCCTCTCTTTATTGCTTGGCTTGACTTAAGAGAACCACTGCATCTTGATTGTTAGCATCACACCTGACTGGATTGATAACCCATCTATATTACAATGACATGATAATGTATGATGGGGATTGATACCTGAAAAATATCTTGTTATCAGTATGACGTTGTTGCAAATTCGTTTTTTGTTTTCTACATTATGGATTGTGGATCTCTTGAGATCAAGTTTCTTTTCTACTACCATATTCACCTTGTTTTCCTTTGCTTCCTTTCTTTTCAGGTACTTTCATAGCTGTGTATAAACCTGAGAAGCAGAGGACCAACAGACTTAATTCCCATCGTTGATGATATTCGAGCTCTTGAACGAGAATACTCTCGCGCGAGACGTGAACAAGAACGTGTGGAACACTTAAGAAGGTTGGACTTACAAATGGAAGGCAACATGGAACGAAATAACCAGCACACTATTGGTGTTGGTGACAACCCGAACACTCACACCCAAGGTCATGGAATCAACCCACCTGCTATAAAGAACAACAACTTCGAGATCAAGCATAGCTTGATAGAAATGGTGCAGGGGAAAAAGTTCCATGTTCTGCCTATGGAGGATCCACTCGATCACCTGGACGAGTTTGCTCGCTTCTGCAGCCTCACCAAGATCAACGGTGCGAGTGAGGACGCTTTTGAGCTGCGTCTCTTCCCATTCTCTTTGGGAGAGAAAGCACATCAATGGGAGAAGTCTCTTCCCAAGAACTCCATCACCACCTGGGATGGTTGCAAGAAAGCTTTTCTTGCCAACTTATTCTCCACATCTCGTACATCAAGACAAAGGAATGATAAATGGAGTAACCGAGGATGCTTTCAAGTTGAGATTGTTCCCATTTTCTTTGGGTAGACAAGGCTCACGCTAGGAAAAAAACCTACCAAGGGCCTCCAAAGAAACATGGGAAACTTGCAAGAAAGAATTTCTCTCTAAGTTCTTCTCTACAACAAGAACCATGAGACTTAGGAATGAGATCTCCGGTTTTGTGCAAAAAGAAACAGAATCATTTGGTGAAGCTTGGGAAAGATTCATAATCCACACCATCCAATGTCCACATCATGGTTTCTCCAAGGAGAGTCTCCTTAGTACTCTCTATCGGGGTGTTCTTCCCAAGTACCGCTTAATGTTGGATACCGCTAGCCATGGTAACTTCTTTAACAAAACCGAACCATATGGCATGAAACTTGTTGAGAATCTTGCTCAAAATGAGGGTAATTATGGTGAATATTATGATCGAACGGGTTGTGGTAGTGGTAGAGATGATGGTTACATGAACGGTATAAAGTCACTTGAAGAAAAATTGGATAAGTTCATACTTTCTCAACAAGGAGTTGTCAATTATGTTGGTGATCTTGACGAAAGGGTTCAACAACAAGATGTGGCTCAAGAGGCGATCAATTACGTTGGTAACCAAGGTGGATTTCAATTCCATCAATACATCAACAAAACACCACCTCAAGGTTTCTTCACTACTCCAATAAATCATCATCAACAAGCTCAAGGCACCACCTCTTCTTCTAGTTGTAATGACGATCAAATGCACCAATTGTTGAAGAAGCTCTTGGAAGGACAAAAGAAGCATGCTATTACGCTTAGTTTGATGAAGAAAGGACTACATGCCAAAGTTTATGGAATATACAATGAATTGAATGGAAAGTTTGATGCTATCTATGCTCATCTAAAAGTCCTCGAAAATCAAGTAGGTCTACTCGCTTACTCCTCAAAGAAACCAATGGGCCAACTTCCTGGAAGTTCAAATTCAAACTACAAAGAGTATGTGAATGCTATCTCTCTAAGGATTAATCATAAGTTGCTGATAGACTTAGATTTTAACCCAAATATATTCACTGCAAGTGCACAAGAAACGCAATAGTATACAAGGGACCGATTCCACAGAGACCAAGCTGTGCGACTCTTAGTCAAACATTCGAATCTAGCTAAGAAAGTAATAAGAAAGATTGTTTGATTGAAACGAACTGTAAAAAGACAGTAATTTAAAATGGTTGTAAGCAATTAAAGAAAGCGCCAGACGTTAGGAAATTCCACAGGTTATCAGGTTTGAAGCTCCGGTTGACATGAAAATTTTTATAATGAAAATAGTTATCAACTAAAAAGAAAATAGTAGACTAATCTCCTCCCGAAGTATTAGACCCCTACAATCTAATTACTAAATACAAACTCCCGCCGTATTTAAACAATTCAATCATGCATTGGTTTCATATTTGATACGTTCATAAGCATTAAAGACAATACTCCCGCAAGCCGAGACACTTACTCATAGACTAGGTCAGGTCTCTAAACTAAATCTCTTTGTATTTATTAACCTAATATCATGAACTAAGTGATCAGGCTAATTCAAACATTGATAACAGATCTAGACTAAGAACCTAGCAATGCAAATCCATAATGTCAAACCATAACTATCAAACCTAGTTTCCTTGGGATAAACCCTACAACCTAACAAGGTGACTACTTAAACATACCTAAGCAATCAACAAACACCATAAAAGATAACACATAAATGAAATCGAGTTGTATTAAAAAGTAAAGACAAAGTTCATTAGTCTTGTCAAAATACAGGGTTGAAAATCTTCTCCTTGGAAAAACTCTAAATTCTCAAAAGTAATTAATTGTAATATGTGCTTTTTTCCAAAAACTAAGCCTAAGGCTTTTATAATAATTTAATAAAAAAAGATAAACCTAATCTAATAAGGAAAGCTCTTGATAGGTCTTGAGGATGAATGCGGTTTTCTATAATTTCCAAGCTGGTTCGGATGATGGGATCGATCAATCTGAGTAAGGATCGATCGATCCATCGTTTTGTTTCATCCGAGATCTATTGATCTAGGATGAGATCGATAGATCTTTTTTACGTATATCTCTAAGAGCTTTGGATCGATCCAGGCATGGAACGATCGATCTCTCTTCATGTGATTGCTAGATCGATCTTTTTCACTTGGGTTCGATCCATCGATCTTCATTTTGTCCATTTTTACCTGAAATCTTCTGAAATCCTGCTTTTTTGCTCCAAAACGTCTCAAATATTTAAAATTCTGAAACTATACCAAAAACACATAGAAAACACTCGAATGATGTCAAATAGCAAGTATAAATACCCACTATAAGAAACAAGTTGGGAGGGTGATTATTCCCATCTCGTTAATCTCTTTTATATCTAGAAACAATTTCTTTTTCACTATCATTAGCCAACAAAATCCCTAACTTCCACTTCCATTCATCAACATTATCCACAAAAGATGAAGCCTGTCAAAAATCATTAGCCATTATAAACACCTAAAGTTCCAAACTTTATCCTTCAAAGATCAATACTAACATTGCCAACACCCGAAAATGTCTGATTGATTCAGTCTTATAGTCTTATCTAACCTTGTGTTCCTCGAATTCACTCTCATACTCATCATATGAGAATAGTTCAGCGGTGTACCCAATGAAACGACGACATATAGTGGGGAACAATCCCGTCGGCGAACTAGAAAGATGCCGGACGAGATAAGACCTGCATAAAAATGGATTCCCCAATTGAGAGCAAGTACAGAAATTGGCCGTGTGCCTCAAAAAGACGCTTATTTGTTAAGTGAAACGCATTGTAGAAAGTTTGATGGACGATGAGGAATTGTTTCTTAACCTCACTGTCTTCCCTATATAGTCGTCGTTATCGAATAAAAGGAGTCTACTTTAAGCTTTGATTAGTGCCTAATGCAATTGGGTTCTCTCCCAGAGATTATTGATTTCACTAAAAGCATATTTTCACGTGTTAGGTAAAAACGATAAAATAAGAGGTTAAAAATTGATTGTAACCCGGTTAGGTTTAGATGGTATTAGGAATTTGGTTTTTAATAGAGCTTAAATAACAATTTTTAATCGTGTATTCTTAAGATTTGATTGCAATCTGAGTTTTTAATCGCTTGGAGGTTAAACGATAAAAACAATTAATTGGGGGAGGGTCGGGCAAAGAGACATGTAAATCGAGGAGGAGAATTCAAGAACTTCAAAGTTCATAAAAAGTACTTCGGATTTACAAAGTTTGGGAAGTGTAGTGAAGTCAATCACTTTAAATTTTAATTGATATTCTCGGTATATAGTTATTTAATACAAGATAGTTTGTGTAGGTGACTGACTTTTATCGAACTTNCCAAGAAGATACAATAGAATCAGTGCCATTATATATATATATATATATATATATATATATATATATATATATATATATATTTTGTGAATGACACCATATAACCGATACTTTGTAATTTTTGTGACAAAATATAGAACTTAAAAAATTATTATCACATATTAGATTATAATTTGTGTAGTTGGCCAAAATATTTCCTTTCTCTAAACAAAATCCGACAAATTAGTGAATTACAAATACAAGCGTTGACAAAAAAAAATTGACTAAATATAATAACCAAGTTAGGCTTGAACGTGTATTTTTAAAATCGTGACTACAAACCTAGTATAATCGCATCTACCACATCTGGAGAGAGAGGAATAATCGCATTCATCTACATCCAAGGCGAACCACGGACCAAGTTGCCAATCTAATCCGAGGTACTATTGCTTCCCGCCTAACAAGCCTCCGCGTTGGGGATCAACAGCCTCTTCCAGCCATTCATCAGCGATGGTCAGCTATATCGGGCTAAGTCATGCACGGCCTTCTTACCTACTACCAGCCTCTACTTCACATCCATTCCCACCAAGCAACGCTGGATATAAGGTCTGTACTCTTTTTCCTATCACTAGTTTTGTCCCACAGGGTTTTCTAGTGATAGGTTTTAACGAGGCAACCTTATATCCCTCACACAGCGTGCTTGTTTCTTTCCCTCTTACTTAGCTCAATCTTTTTCTCACATTGTCATGTATATTACTTTTCAACTTTGTAGATAAACATTAACTTTCAATATTATTTTAACATTTCATCAAAAAAAAAACCTAGTATAATCTATAATAAATATTGTTGGCCGATTAAATCTACGGACATACCAAACGATATTCCGAGAGATGTCTTCTCATAATACAATTTGTTCAAATTTAAAATATGAAATTTAAGGTTCGAATGATAACAATAAATTAAATGATAGGAAAAAAAAAGTAGAACGGTATGATTAATTGCAATAGAAAAAAAAAATTAGCGATATGTGCAGGATAATGTTTAAATGGTGAATAAAGTAAATTTCCGTGCGGGACATATATTTAAATAATATTTTTGATTACCATAACTGTTATATTGAATAAATGTATAATATTCATAAACTTTGTATTTTAATATATAAATAAAGAATAATTTCATAAGATAATAAAAATTTAAGTTCAACTTTGAAAAGTACCACAAAGTCCCAATTATTATATACTACCATTAAAATGTTTTTTCAAAAATTCACAAACATAAAAGTTGAATTTTAAGAGTATAATTAAAAAAATTTGGTTTTGATTCACTAATGAAAATTTAAGGTTTAGTTTTGAAATTTTTTTTTATTTAGTTTTAGGATTTTAAAATTTCAATTCGTAGTATTTTTTGAACAAAAAAGTTTCTTTTAATTTTGGAACAATAAGGAGTGTGTAATATTTTTGAAACACAAATAATATTTTTTTTTGTTGATATTTTTGATTATCTCCCAAAACAATAAATTGTTATATCGTTTTTTAATAAATTTTGGAATGATTTTATTCATAAATTCTAATATAAAATATTTACTTTTATATTTTTATTTTTAATTCGATAAGGTAAGTTGTTTTGTAATCTTATAACTCATAACTTATAATTGTGTCGAATATTGATTTTCTATGATATATATGATTTCATAATTAGAAAAATAGAACTTATATTTTAATTTACGGTTTTTGTTTAATAATGCTGCCTACAACAAGATGTAAAACGAAGGTGTGTTTCTTTTATTTTTCGTTCTTTGTTGCTATAAAAAAACGCACAGTATTTAATGCTCCATTTGCTGCCTTAAAAGAGAAATTCTACAAATATTATTATTTGTTCCAAAACCAACATGAGCGGTTGTTCTTCTAAAAATATCAAAATATATTTTTCGTTGAACTATATCACAAACAATATTAAATAGAGAGTTTAAATTAAAATTGGTGCATCAATTGGGTTTACTTATTTTGGTTTATGATTTTGCATTTAGAGTAGAGCTTCCTGGTATAGAGTTTATTTTTGAAAATTACATTAAGGTTCAACAATATTTGAAATGAGAGGAGCAAAGAAAAGGACTAGGACGATGGAGGGTGATGAGATAAGCTTGAAAGTAACTTGAGGACCAAACAAAAAATATTTTCTATTTGTGTTTAGATAAAATATGTTTATGAGATTATCCAATATATTTTAGGAGTTATCTAGAATATATGTAGGAGTTATCTAATCTTTTTTTTCACAAAAGGACGGACTTCTTTATTTAACGGTTATGCAAGTATATCAAGTGAATCAACATACCAATAAGGTAAAGAAGTACCAATAAAAGAGAAAATAACATTACGATCTCGTGATCGTTTAGCTAATAAATCAGCTCTAGAGTTCAACACCCGTGGCTGATGAAATAACTGGAAGTCATCATATTGACTTCGGATTGTAAAAAGCTCTCGTAACACGACTGTGCAAGCAGGCCAATCTGCCGGAGTAAGTACCATCTGTGTCAATTCAATAAAGTCAGTTAGAAACACGGTACAAAATCTCCCTTTTGACCTCAATGTCTTCATCGCCCAGAGTAAACTAAGTAGTTCGGTGTGTAGGGGGGATTGGCACCGCATATATGCCTTCATCCCCAAAATGTCCACATTGCTATCCTGTAATTGAAGTACCCATCCTATGCCGCATGTATGACTCCCTGTCTTCCATGATCCATCTATGTAGCAAACCACTTGATTATTTTCCCAAAAAGATATATTTGGATTCCCTACTATGGTCCCATATTCCCTACTATGGTCCCCTGCCAGTGATTACGCCATTTTGATACACGTTGTCGTTCAATAGCCTAAAACCATTCTCGGGATTCTTCCGTCGCTAGTTGGACTATTTCTGGCGGAGCCTCTTTCTGCCCTCGGTATACTACTGCATTATGCGCTTTCCAAATAAGCCAAATTAACCATGCAAATATGGAAATCGGTTCGTCCATGTTCACCGATAATGATCCTCTCAATAAGAGGTAATATAAATTATCGGATAAACTCATCGACGGGGAGGGGGGGAGTCCCATTCTCAAATGAGATATTTGCTAGAGCCCAGCATTGCCGTGCCGGCTGACATGTAAAAAGAACATGCTTAATTGATTAGCCTAGTAAGCCACATTGCGAGCAAGATGAATCCACCCGAATCTTTCTTGACTCTAATCGGTCATTGACTATATAATCTTATATGTAATCCTATATGTATTCTAATAAGGAATAGAAAATCAGAAACTATTTTTTTTAATATATATAAGTTTTATCATCCAACAATTGGTATTGAAGCTTAAGATGAAGTTCTGCACGAAATTTGCACGAGTTTGATTCAGTTTTTGCGCATAGCGAATTCTGCACAGATTTTGCACGAAACAAATTCTGCACATTATTTACACAAATCAAATTTTGTACAAATTTTGCATGGAGTTATTTCTGCCCAAAATTTGCACGAGACCTATCAGAGCCTTGTGAAAAGAAATTCACGAAGGCACCATGGGAGATATCGTTTTAAACGCAGAAAAGAAAGAAGTCGAACTGTCCTCAATACATGTCCCAATTCTAAATGCCTCAAACCACATAGCTTGGGCATTGACGGTGAAAATCGTATTTCAAGTAAACAAAGTATGGGAAGCTACAGAGACAGCTGAGATCGATGAAGAGAAGAACAACCTAGCAATGGCACGTATTGTTCAAGCAATACCTGAAGCATTGTTTCTTCAAGTAGGAGAGTTGGATGGATATAGAGAAGAAGATATGGGACGCCATCAAAACAAGGCACATAGGTGCTGATAGAGTAAAAGAAGCAAGGTTACAAACCTTAATGACTGATTTTGAACTCTTAAAGATGAAAGACACAGAGAAAGTGGATGAGTTTGGTGGATAACTAGTAGAGATTTCCGCCAAGTCAGCTGCTTTAGGAGTAGTCATCAAAAAATAAAAGATGGTCAAGAAGAACCTGGATTCTCTACAACGAGGAAAGTTTATACAAATTGTGGCATCGTTAGAACAAGTATTAGATTTTAATAATACTAGTTTTGAGGATATCATGGGACGTATAAAATCCTTTGAAGAACGTATCTCTGAAGAAGAAACACAAGATGGTCAAAACCCACCAATGTATACGAACACAAGCTCTAAACCGAGGAAGGGGGAGAGGACGTCTCAATGGAAGAAGAGAAATGTCCAAAATTATAAGTTATCGATGTGATAAAACCAGACACATTGCATCAAGATGTCCAGATCGTTTATTGAAGCTACAAGAAACGCATGAAGACAATGAAAATGATACACAAGAGGCTCACGAATTAATGATGCATGAGGTAGTACACCTTAATGAAGTAAAGGTGAAACACAACCGTTTTGAGATACACACTGAAGTAAAAAAACATATGGTACCTAGACAATGGTGCTAGTAATCATATGACTGGAAATCGAACCTATTTTTCAAAAATTAACGACAATCTTACTGGAAAAGTAAGATTCTGAGACGATTCATGCATTGATAAAAAAGGTAAAGGGTGGATTCTCTNTTTGCTCCAAAACGTCTCAAATATTTAAAATTGAAACTATACCAAAAACACATAGCACATAAATTCAGGTCAAGCCACAGAGAGAGGGTGTGAGATTAAGATGAAAGAAGATTACTTAAAAGTCTACGATCAAAAAGTAAATCTTTTAATTAAATATTTTGTATAAAATCAAGATGGAACTTGAGGACTCTAAGTATCTCTATCTAACATCACTCAATGATTCTTGCACGCATGTCTTTGTATATCGGAACAAAGACCATACAAACAATGATGAAGAAGCAACTAGTCATTGGATTACCAACCATCAAAATGGACAGGGAGATATGTGCTTCTTGTTTACGTGGAAAACAAGTAAGAAAGACCTTCCCTAAAGAAGATGTAGTTTTATGCTAATCGACGATAAATCTCGCTACTTGTGGACACGTCTTATTAAAGAAAAGGGTAAAACGTTTTATGATGAAATAAAGAAACTTTGTTATGATCCGACAAGAGTAGATGAAGAAAACAAAGAAGAAGAAGATGGAGAAGACATGATTGATAATGAAGTTTTTGAAAAAAAAGTTACAACAGAAAACTTTAAAGAACAGCAACTTCAAATTCCATTAAGAAGAAACAAAAGACCGATCACCAAGCCTAAGGACTTGATGACTACGTTATGGTAATCGAGGAAGAAAGTAAGCGTGTGATTCAAATGGAGAAGAAATTCGAAAATATCAAAGAGACTATGAAGAGTGTGACAAAGCAAGAGAATGGTCTACGTAATCAAGTTATTAAGTTAGAGAAAAATCTTGATGAGATTAAGGAGAAAGAAAAAGACATGAAAGAGCAAATTACTACGCTGAAGAATGATTTAAAGACAGTGATCGTGAAGAGGGACAAAGCGTATTTAAACATTCATGAGCTTAGGAAGCCATGTGATAAGACAAATTTTGGATTTTACCAAGGTCGTATTATGTTGAACAATGCTAGAGAATTAGCTGCACAATAGAACATCAACAAGCTTGAAATATTCTCCAAGAAGATTGAGATTGTTGATTATATCGGTGAAGCTTATAAAGTGATGTCCATTCACAAAAGGCTACCACAAGGAGGAATACTTGTTTTTTGTGAACGGACAGAGAGAAGCTAACTATTTATGTGCAAAGTTATGCAAGTATTCAAAGGAACTTGTTCTTTTTTTTGTGCACCAAATGATTCATTAAACTAAATCAGTACAAGTTCACTTATAGTATTTTTGCCAGAGGATCG
>OVBE01016304.1:0-11008 GCA_900406425.1 Iberis pinnata | reverse complement strand
TCAAAGAGCTTGCTCCAAACACTGTCAAGACTGTTACTCCCTTTACCCTTGCCCTTTATTAGTTTCCGAAGGCGTAATTTTTTAGCCTCTTCATTCTTGTGAGTACAATTCAAGCCAGTCACAATAGAAAATTCTTAAATACCATATCGTATAGGTTTCCTAGCAAAACCCCACCAGAGCTCGTTCTCCTTCTTTGTCACCAACTACCTTGATAACAAGTAGTGTAGAAAAACAAGGGAGAATTCGTGATTCTCCACTTACAAAATGATTTTGAACTGTGAATTCATCACGAATTCCAAATTTTGTGAATCTAATGCCTGCTTTATATGCTGCATAGCGCAAAGATTGAAATACTTATTAACCATGAGTCTTCCACCAGGCTCATGATTTATTTCAAATAGGTGGGAAGGAAGTTCGTGCCATGTATCTTCATCCATCTACACAGTGAAATGCGAATGGCGCAAGAAGTTAGTACTCTAATTACTGCAACAAGTAGTCAATATACTAGAAACAGAGAAAAATACTGATACGTGTACGCAATGCGGGAAGAACATAACAATGACATACTTTCTAAACACCATACCCTATAAATAAGATAAAACCAAAACTAAATTTGTTGCTAGACGAATGTTCATACATGCAATTGATAGGAAGACAGGACAATGTTACGAATTCATATGCATTATGAGAATTGAAGTAAATCTGATAATTTGTGTATAAATCCCCAAATTAAAAAAGTTTCTGAATAAGCCGTTTGAAAGAAGATAAGTTTCTGAAAGAGGACAATTACGGTCTTGTTCTGTATCCTAATGTTCAACTAATTTCAGACAATATGAATCAGTTAACTGAAATTTAAACAATACTTAAGTGAAATTTACCTTGTAACAAACCCTGGATGCGAGCTGTGAATTCTTTGATAGTTGGAGGAATCTTTCGGATTCTTCCCGACAGTTACTGTTCAGTTTCTTTTCTCTGTGAATAAGAGCTTCCGAGAAATTTTTAATGAGAAGATAGGTTTGAACTTGATTTAACTTTTAGCAGTTGAGAAATTTAGAGCAACAAAGTAATGGGAACGGTTGAGTTTTCTCACCAAAAATTCGCAGAAAAGAGAAGACGAAGTGCGATTACTTTTTGGAAAAAAAAAAATTAGTCGTCTCACAAAGAAACTCTACCGAAGTTAGAGTTACTGTTTACGTTAGTAGGAGTGATATAGGATATATGGTATAATTACGCTCAAGAGAGAGAGGTAGCATAGGGTTAGATGATATTTAGTGAATTTTAGGGTATATATTGTATATACATTACAATTCTCATAATATTTACCATTTATGTTTGATCGTGATTTTAATATAAAAATTAAGCTTGTTAACAAAAATGCTTTCGAGCCCATTTTTATGCGGTTTGTATAATTATATATTTATTTATTTGAATAAATATATTTATGACTTAGGAGCAAAATTAGATCTTCGACTTAATATTTGATATGCGAAAAAGTTATTAAAAGGTTAAAAATACAATTTCTAGTAACCGGAATAAATTAAATATTGACACTCTCTCTGTTTTTATGACAAGATGTTTTGAGTTCTTACACATATTAAGATAATATAATTATTATTACTTATAAATGCATTATTTTTTAAAAGAATAATTTTTTTAATTTTAAACCAATAATATTTTAGTAAATTCAAAAATTCTCAATTAATGTGTCTTGAGATTACATATTAAAATTGCATTGAAATATGAGTATTTTGTCTATTTAAAACAAATTTTTTTAAAAAAAAATATCCTATAATTAAAAACAGAAAGAGTACAATATATAGTTTCCTATAATTTAAAATAGAGAGAGTACAATATATAATTTTGGTACTCAGTTAGAAACTGTTTTTAGCCTTATAAATTCTAACAGCTTACAATTAATTTGATAGGTATTCTCTTGAAATTGTAGATAAAAAAATAAATATATTGTCTACTGTCTATTTAATTATTCATATAATAATTCAATTGGGGACCAATGTTTATATTTCTCGTTGTTTTCCTCATCTTCACTAGTTCTCTATATTATCCTATATACCTCACATATTTGTTTCTCTTGTATTAATTTTCCAAAGTTCTTCCTTCATTTTTCCGACACTAATGGATAAGACCAACCGTCTTCATCGTCTTCGCAGTCGTAAGAAAAACGGCTTCACTTTTGTAGACTCTGAAGGTTTTAATTCTTTTGATCATACGTTCTTTCTTTTTGGTCTATAATCATCGATCCATAAAACTTGTCTATTTTTTCATGTTTTCTTTGATTTATGTATTGAATATAACAAACTAAAATGCAGAAGTGAGTAGTATCGAATGGGAGTTTATCAATATGACCGAACAAGAAGAAGATCTCATCTTTCGAATGTACAAACTTGTAGGTCCTAGGTAACAATTTCTTCTTCTTTTTATATATTTGTCTCGTTCTAAATATAAATTTAAAATCTTGACTTGATTCTGATAAAATTTATAACTTGACTTATTTCTATCATATATAGAGTTTTTTTATGCATCAACGATGTCCACGTTATATAAGAACATTAAAATATATAAAAATATTCATTTAATCACTTTTTATAAACATGGAGTTATGTTTACTCTAAATTTATCTAAACAAAATAAATAAGCCAAAAATATAAGTAAAATTAGTGTAATAAACATGTCACACAAAAATTACTTTCCTAAAATTACAAATGATCTATTTAATTATATTGAAAATATTAATTTAAATAATATAATGATGATGATAATATGATATATTTTATTAATAATAAAAATAATATTTATGTTTCTACAGAAATTGTATTCTTAGAAATGAAAAAAAAAAATCTACTGTATGGTGAGTTTTAGTCTTTTAGAGAGTAAGTGAGACAAAAAGAGAGAGAGAGTAAGTGATAATGGTTTCTTAAATTTTGATATTACATTAATAAGATAATAGTATTATTTTACAAACGATATAAATGTTAATTCATATATATATATATATATATATATATATATATATAATGGAACTATCTCTTCATATAAGGTGTTCGTTCACTTAAGAAAATTTGGTATGATTAAGTGTATTTAAGTATTCATTTAACCATTATTTATATTTATTGAGTTATTTTTATATTATAAACTACACTTAATAATAAATACGTAATATGACAAATTGAGTTTCAAAGAGATAAAAATAATCAATTTAATTATATTGAAAATATTTATTAAAATAACATAATAATATTACTTTTTCAAAAAAAAAAAAATAGTGAAAATATAATGTTATATCATTTTTAAAACTTATTTTTTTTTTCCACTTTAAAACTTATTTAAGATCTGAAAGTACAATATGTTTGAAATTGGATTTGCCGATCTTTCATTCTCAAACTTGTACTATTCAAATTATTTCCCTTGAATTTCATGAGTAAAGTTAAATTTACACTGGCTTTGTTATCAACTTCTAAAAATCAACATATTAGACTATTTAATTAAATCTTCTAATTGCGATATTAGACAGATTAAATCTTTTTATTGTGATATTATACTAATAAATCACGTTTTATAATTGCGATTTGACAGTTAACCCATCATTATATCAAATTGACTCATTACTTTGAGTCAAAACTGAGTTAAGGATTTTTCATATTTGGATTCTTCAGATTCTTCATCCATTCAATTAGATTTCAAAACTTTTTATGTAGAGACAAAAAACCCTAGTCTCTATAACTGAGTCTTTCAACTTCAACTGTGGAGTTGATAGTCTTCTACATAGCTTTTGTAGTCCAATAAAAGAATGCACAGGTGATCATGAATATAATCGAAGTTTCATTTTTTCTATTAAAACACTTTTTGAAGCCATCTCAAGTGACTTTCGTATAGGCACACACTACTGTACAATAGATACTCTTCACGAACAACAAAATGGGAAAAGGGAAACAGTAATTCAAAATTTCAAAAATTCGTAACCGGATTTTTCTAGTGAGTAAATTACATTTCCTTGTTAGCAAAATTTGGTGAGATTTGTTTAATGAGAGATGGAGAGCCATTTTCTGAAGACTGAATGGGTGAAGAACCCTAATCTCAATATTCCTACATAAATTTTGATTCTAAGTAATTGACTCAGTTTGGTCTAATGATAGTTTAACGTCAAATTGTAATTTTAGAACATGACTTTTTAGTCTAATATAATATCGCAATCAGAGGATCTAATTAGATAGAGAGAAATAAGTTGAATCTATTAGTTTGTGGGGTTTATAATCTAATAACAAAGTTTGTGTAAAATTAACTTTATCCATAAAATTTAGGAGACAATAATTTGAACAGTACAAGTTTGTAAGTAAAAAATCGGCAACCCTTGAAAAGATTTGAAAGTGTTTTCTTTGATTTTAATATTATATTTAATAAATTTTTTGTGTCAACATATTTAATAAGTTAACAATATAATTTAGTACAATATATATATATATATATATATATATATATATTTAGCTTAAAAAGATAAACAAAAAATTATATATATATATATATTTTTTTTACTAAGAACTTTGGTCTAGTGGTTGAGACACTCTAAAAAGTGTTCAAGGTTTCGAATATCTTAGGAGGAGTGATTTATGCTTTAAACATTATGGGCAAAGACCTCGAACTTCCAAATGTTTATAAAACAAAATTATATTTACAAAAAGGTTTATAACCAAATTATATAAATATAAAAGTATTTCAGTGTTGAGAAAAAAGTTAGGTAGATACAAATAAAATTTAAATAAGATTTTGGGATACTATAAAATTAACTGAAAAACCGCGAATAGCATGCATAAATCATCGTGTGTTCGAGTTATCTTCCATGACATATTGGTGGATCAATAAGTTAATTACACAATCTTCACTAAATTTTCTTTCAAATTAAAAGTAAATGTTTTAAAATAAATCTATACGAATCGTCAAAAGACTATAATTTGAAATTAATTTTCTTCTTTTTTTACATATATGTGTTTTAGTATGGAGAAATCGGAAAATGGATGAGTTGACGCAACAATTAACATATGTCAAACCTGTGTGATTTAATAGTTAATGATAATGTATGAAGAGTAATAAATAAATCAAAGCTCTACTTTAACACAACAATTACGTATTTATTAAACTCAATTTGCTTGATCTCTTTACAAAGACTCAACCCAAATAGGCTTTACACAATCTTGTACTCTATCAGATTGTCACCTAAAGTTTAATAAAACAGAACCCCACTCAATCACCCAGCACGTGATTCTCACAAAGGCTCAAGAACACTCACCGAAACAACACTGTTTTTCCGAGAGTTGAATCAAAAAACCTAGCAAAGATAAAGAGCAAAAGTGTTAACCCTAACTAACAATTTTTCTCTTTATTTATACACTACCCAAAACCCTAAGGAATATTTCTTTTTCCTAAATCCCAATTGAATCTTCTCTTCATTCCAAATATCTTCTACCGAAGATATTCTTGCAATATCTCTTTCCTTGTTATGATCTTCCAAACCGAAACTTCTAAAAGATCTTCATCTCAGCGTATATCTTGTCTCAAGATCTTAACCACCATATTTCCTCAAGATCTTCTTCACATAATTTGCGCTTCAATATTCGTTGATCCTCCATCAGCTCTCTGATTTCATCAGCTCCCTGATCAAGTCTGCAACAGTCTTCTGATTCCATCATCTCCTTGATTGCAGACTTTCAATCTCCCCCTTTTTGACTTGATATCATAACCAAGAATTTCCAAATACCTGTGTAAACATAAGCACAACACCAACGCACAGACATATGTACAGGAAAAGTATCTGACATGTTAGAATGAATCGACTTTCACACACAAGGCAACTTAGATAAGAGCACTTAAAAAACATTCAGATAAAAGGTTCAAAAACATAAGGAACAAGTTTTTCCAAACACAAGAGCAAATTAAAAACGAGACAAAAAACAACAGCTCTCATTTTTTACTCCCCCTAACACCTCTACTCCCCCTAACTCTTTGGTTCCCTAATTAGAGTCTGTTTCCTCATCATCTTCATCATTTTCTCCCCCTGCTTGTGTGACATCATGTCAAAAACAACCAACAGAAATCAGGACAAAAAGAGTAACACAGAACAAAAAACTTAACTGCAGCCATGGCATCCTCAAGTAGTTGAATAGTACTGCGCATTGCCTTATGTAGACGATAGACAGTAGAACTGTCATCCCTCTTGACCTTTAACTTTGCAGCAGGCTTGGACTTGGATGCACATTTCACAACAGCTTTCTGTTTGGGGGCTGGAACAGGGACAGACTTTTTGCTTTCCTTGCGACATGCTTGCTTGACAGTGCTTGGTTCGGCAAGCGAGATGGGGGTAGCATGTACCAATGGTGAAACAGGATGCTGAGAGTTAATCAGGCGATTGATCAGCCGAGGAAATGGATGATAGAACTTGGAATCCGGAATCTTAGCATGATTCACCATGTGTTCAAAGATTAGGTTGTCCAAGTTGAACTCAATCTTGTTGACTATCTTGTAGACAATCATCCCTCTCTTGAACTGCATGTATCCATCATTCTTGGATGGATACCAATTCCGACTATAGATCTTATATAAGTCACACAGATCTTCCTTCATCTGTCCACTAGAGAAACCTGCCCACTTGCAAACCGAACCACCACTGAGAAAAGATGCCAACTTTTCAGGAGTTACAGCAGCAACTTGAATGCGGCTGTGCACATCATCAACTTCAGCTAGACTAAACAGAGAGTTAATTTGAACTGGGGCAAACACATATGTCCAACCTCGGACCTTAACATCAAGTACGTGATTATCATCATACCCAGTTGGGAAATTTGCATAAAATTTCCTGAATAATTCCTCATCAAACTCCCCCAGATTGGTTACCGTTCTTAACAACCCTGCCTCAGAAATCCAGTTGCTAATTGAACTATCAGGTACAAGTGGTACCTCTGTTTCATCAAGGCATTCTTTCCTTGAAATCAGTGAGTACCTTTGGGCAGCCGTTTTGTCAGTGAACCTAGTATGATCAAAATCAGATGATTTTGCTTCCTTCCTTGGTTTCTTGGCTTCACTCTCCTTTTTGATCATGGTCTCCTTTCGTTTTATAAATTTTGATGTTCTTTCAGACAGCTGAGTGTCCCCTACCACCATCACATCATCAGCTTCAGATGTAGCTCCGGTCACGTCTGGCATAGGTGCATCAACGGACGATTGCATCAGAACAGACTCCTGATTGACAACAGGGGTCTGTTCACCTTCATCACCTTGAACCGGTTCACCTTCTTTAAATCAGGCACTTGATGCGGAGTGGGTATGGGACCCTGAGGTTGGGACTGTTCATCTCCCGTTTCAGAAAACAAAGATCTACTTGGAAGCACGAACGCAAACTGTGGTGGTCGGTAGACTGACAGAGTCCCGCACGCATTCTCAGCAGGTTGAAGATCACCAGTTGCATGCAAAGGGATTTCGTACACAGATTCAGTTGGAGGAGAATCTTCCATTGAGGATCTTGCTTGCACAGGGGTTGCGGATTGTTGAGCTCCAATTTGTTGAAGAAACTCTTGAAGATCACCAAGAAACTGCTCCATATTCTCCATTCTTTGATTTAAGCTTTGAGAGAAAACCTAGGTCGAAATAATGAAGAAGAGGAAACAGAAATAGCAAAGGAAATTAAACCGATTTGAAAAGATTTGAATTTCCTTATCCTTTCAACTCCCTTTTCTAGTGCTTCCCTGAATCTCGCAACTGTCTTCCACTACTTTCCTCTTTACCATTAAATGGGCTTTTGGGCCTGAAACACTTAAGCTCACATCAACTAGTTCGACCCAATTTAAGATAAGACTATATGCCACTCAATAATCAAGGTTCTGATTCTATGCATTTTATAACATATTCCAATCATGAGAACATGCATGAGTGACCCAGATATGCAATTTTAACCATGTTTGAGCAGTTTCACCAATACGATGCCAGAAGAAAATATATTGTAAATTTTTTAAATATAGTGAGTCATTTCAGCTGGCTGTTTATCAGAAAAAGTTTTGACACGAGCTTGATTATGCCATTTTACCGATTGTTCATACCTCTGTTTGGTGACCATGTGACTAGACTTTCACTCTGTCATGCCTTTATTCTGATCTTATCTCAAGTCTCTGTTCACAAGCACCATTCTTCAGGCAGCTGGTATTTCCTTTGAAGAGTCATTTTTTTTATTCAACTGATTTTCCAGTGTGATCATTACAAGTGATTGAGTTACATATGCATCACTTGACTTCTCAACATCTGTATGTGAAATTTTTTTTTCTCTTTCACACCCAATCACTTAGCTCTTCTCAGCTCTTTGACTTCCTGGTATGATTGCTTATAGCCCGTTGACATTGATCATTTCAGAACGGCATGACAGGCAGCTGTTTTTCACATAGTACAACACAAACAGCCCTCTGAATTTCCTGTAACTTTATGCAATATTAGCTCATTTACATGTCAATAAACAATTTCTTACACATCCGAACCAATCTAGACATCACAAACACCGATAGCTTTCTGTAAATTGATAAATCGATTAAAATCCAAGGCTTTAGTGAATAAATCAGCAAGTTGTAAATCAATGCTCACATGGTCTATTGCAATCAGTTTCTCCTCAATCAATTCCCTGATGAAATTATGCTTAATATCTATATGCTTGGTTCTAGAGTGTTGAACTGGGTTCTTAGCTATATTAATGGCACTTTTATTATCACACAAGATTAATAAAGAGTCAGATTCAGTACCATAATCAGATGCCATTTGTTTCATCCACAAGAGTTGCGTGCAATNAGCTTCCCAGAGTTATGTACTCAACTTTTGTTGTGGACAATGAAACACAGTTCTGTTTGCGACTGTGCCAAGCGATCAAATTGTTCCCCATGAAAAAACATCCTCCACTTGTGCTATGTCTATCATCTAAGGATCCTGCCCAGTCGGCATCACATTATCCAACCAGACTCATGTTTGTATCTCTTGTAAAATTAATTCCAAGGTTAGATGTTCCTTTCACATACCTGATAATTCTCTTCACAGCTGCTAAATGAGACGCTTTTGGTTGTGCCTGGTATCTTGCGCAAATGCCCACTGCAAAGCACAGATCAGGTCTGCTGGCCGTGAGGTAAAACAAGCTTCCAATCATCCCCCTGCAAAGTTTTGGATCCACATCTTCTCCTGATTCATCTCGTGATAGCTTTTCATTAGTTCCCATTGGAGTTTTTGCATCCTTGCTACTTTGCATTCCAAATCTTGTCACCAAGTTCTTCGCATAAGTGCTTTGAGTGACAAAAATTCCTTCTTCTGTCTGCTTCACTTGTAGGCCAAGGAAGTAGGTCAACTCCCCACACATGCTCATCTCAAACTCCTTAGTCATGCTCTCAACAAATTCTTTCCCTAATCTGTCCTTTGTAGCTCCAAAAACTATGTCATCAACATAGATCTAAATGATAATCAGATCATTGTTGTTTCTCTGAACAAACAAGGTCTTATCCACCGATCCTCGTTCATAGCCTTGATTAGTAAGAAAGGTTGTTAATCTCTCATACCACGCCCTGGGAGCTTGTTTCAATCCATACAGTGCCTTTTTGAGTTTGAAAAAAAATTCATGATATTGTGAGTCCTCGAACCCTTTAGGTTGTTCTACATAAACCTCTTCTTGTAAGATCCGTTTAGAAAAGCACTCATTACATCCATCTGATGTAACTTAAATTTTAGTGCACACGCCATTCCAAACAGGAATATGATTGACTCAAGTCGAGCAACAGGTGCAAAGGTTTCATCAAAATCTATTCCTTCTATCTGAGAGTATCCTTGTGCTACCAATCGTGCCTTGTTTCTCACAATATTTCCTGATTCATCGATCTTGTTCTTGAAGATCCACTTAGTTCCCACAAAATTTGAGGTTGTTGGTCTTGGAACTAAATCCCAAACATCACTTCGCTTGAACTGGCTCAACTCTTCCTGCATGGTTGATATCCAAAAATCATCACATAATGCTTCTTTATGGGTCTTGGATTCAACTACGTATACAAATGCTGAAAACATGATAAAATTAGATAGTTGACCAGATGCCAGTTGTTTGAAATCAATCTGTTTCCCTCTAGTAACCCTCTCCCCCGAATCTCGCCAATCACATCTTGTTTGGAGTGATTCCTGTGTACTTGCAGAGTGGAAACAGGGTGTGATGAGGTTTGAACATTTGCACTGTAAGGCACATCAGCAGTCTGTTCTGAAGAAGGTGATTAAACTAGTTTGTGAATCATCATTATGGAAGATGAGTAGTCGTCAAACACCACTTTAATAGTTTCCTGAACCATGTTGGTACTCTTATTGAACACTCGGAAGGCCATGCTAGTACCGAAATATCCTAGAAATAATCCTTCATCACTTCTGGAATCAAACTTACCTAGTTGGTCTTTGTCATTAAGGATGTAGCAGATACAACCAAACACATGAAAGTAGCCTAAACTGGGTGTCTTTCCTTTCCACATCTCATACGATGTTTTGTTGGATCCCTTGCGTACATATACCCGATTGATGATGTAGCAAGCTGTGTTAATTGCTTCAGCCCAGNGCCCAGAAATGTTTAGCAACCTGATTTCCATGTAACATTGCTCGAGCCATTTCTTGTGAAGAACTTGGTGACAAGATTGAGACAGCACCACAATACCAACAGCCTGAGACAAAATCAGGTCTCTGAGATGACTAGATCACACTTTTGTGCATGTGGGGTGTATGATTCATNCACACTTTTGTGCATGTGGGGTGTATGATTCATTCCCACATTCCATTGTCCTTTAACAAACTTGGTGTCTTTAACCTGATTTCCTCCATTATAACCAAGTCCCCAGTGATCATTTCCAATCTTCCCAATTGACAGATGTTTATCCAGATCTTTTGTACCGTTACTCATCATCTTGATGTTCCTCAGTTGCTCTTGCAATCTACCTTCTGTAAGTTCATTCTTTTG
>OVBE01016302.1:0-11009 GCA_900406425.1 Iberis pinnata | reverse complement strand
GCTTTTACCCACATAATCTAAGACCTAAACCTATTGTTAAGTCTTGATTCAACAAAGGATATCAAGACCTTATTCAACAATATAGTTACAAGATTCTAAAAAAACTAAACAAAAAATATATGATACACTTGCATAACTATTCCAATGCGCAATTTTCCTATATTCTCTATCACAAATTCTGATATTAGTAAATCTTAATATTTTATATTATAAAAAACATAAGACTATATAATGTAAAATATGATAAATTGAGCTTGACTAAGCTCAAGAACAGATTGAAAAAAGAAGAATGAAAAAAGTTTGTTATTCATTCAACGTAAACTCAAATGTACATCGACTTAGCTCATATATACTAAGTCTGGTCTTTGCTAACATAAGCATGTTTATAGTGCTAACATGTTCACTTATTAATCTACTATAATAGACCCCCGCAAACCTTTTAAACTGAAGGAGATGATGGTTTAAAGAGGTTTGAAACAGACAATCTACTAAGTATAGAGTGAAAAGGACCCGGATGAAGAGGCTTTGTGAAAATATCAGCCAATTGGTGATCATTCTTGACATGAATAGTCTTGAGAACACCCAGCTTGATCTGATCTCTCACGGTATAGCAGTCAATCTCGATGTGTTTGGTACGTTCATGGAAGACTAGATTGGAACTAAGATGAACTGCTGATTTATTATCACAGAAAAGTTTAGTAACCTTGATTGTGTTAATCTTGAAGTCCAATAGCAGTTGTTCCAGCCAAATAAGCTCACGAGTTGTATCAGCCAAGCACATGTACTCTGCCTCTGTGCTACTCCTGCTGACAACTTGTTGTTTCCTGGATTTCCAGCAAATCAGAGAGTTACCAAGAAACACACAAAAACCATAGGTTGATCGTCTAGTGTCAGGACAAGAGCCCCAATCAGCATCAACAAACGCATTCAAGCATAAATTTGTATCAACAGAGTAGAAAACTCCCTGTCCTGGACTGATTTTCAAGTATTTAAGTATTTTGTGAGCAGTCTGGAGGTGTATATCAGTTGGAGATTGCAGAAATTGACTCAACTTATGCACTGCATAAGTAATGTCAGGACGTGTAATAGTCAGGTATAACAATCTTCCAATTAACTCTCTGTAAGGAGTTACAGACTTCATTGGTTTGCATGTATCCTTGCTCAAGTGTACATATGGATCCATCGGAACTGAGCTTGGTTTACAAGCTAACAAGCATGCATCCTTCAGAAGGTCCAAAGTATACTTCCTTTGGCAAACAGAGATGCCCTTTGATGATCTAGCAATTTCTAGTCCCAAGAAGAATCTCAGTGGTCCAAGATCCTTGATCTTAAAATTTATGGATAAAAGAGACTTCAAAGCTGCAAGATCTAAAGGATTATTGCTGGCTATGGCAATATCATCAACATAAACAAGTACTGCCAAATAGCTTGTTGATGTTGTTTTGACAAACAAAGTTGCATCTGATTGTGACTGCACAAAACCATCAGCTAATAAGAGTGAGCTGAAATGTTGATTCCACTATCTTGAAGCTTGCTTCAAACCATAGATGGATTTGCGTAACAAACAAACAGGATTCAAAGGCAACAAACCATTATCAGCTAGTGTATAGCCTTGTGGGAGGCTCATATATATTTCTTCATCAAGTTCACTATGCAAGAATGCATTAAATACATCCATCTGAGTTAATTTCCATCTTGTTGTGCTGCCAAACCTAGCATCAACTTGACACTTGTTAGCTTTACTACACGGGAAAAGGTTTCATTAAAGTCCACCCTTTCTTGTTGAGTAAATCCATTTGCCACCAAACGAACCTTATATCTTTCTACAGAGCCATATTGTTTATGCTTAATGGTATAAACTCATTTGCATCCCACAACATTCGTGCCTTCTGGAAATGATGTAATATCCTATGTCTTATTCAACTACATAGCATGCAATTCTTCATTCATAGCAGTCTGCCATTTTGGTGATGTTATGGCCTGTCTAAAAGATTTTGGTTCTGTCTCCAAAGAGTAAGATAACAGATATGAATAGTATGGTGAAGATAATGTTTGGTAAGAAAGAGCATGTTGAATGGGTTAAGGTGTGGTATGATGAGAAGGAACATTTGGGATATGTGTCTGAGTCAAGGCACATTGATAATCTGCTAAGTGACTAAGAGCTTTTATGTGTCTTTTAGGACAATTAACAACATTTGGAATCAATGTATGATGAGACGCAATTGTTTCCTGTACCAGTGTATCATTTGTTGGCACTGTATGATGTGATGATGCAGAAGATGTATGTAAATGTTCATCATGTTCAATGTAATGCCTATTTTCATTCACTAAAGTAGTTACAGGAAATATCATGTTATTAAAGAAATCAGGCACATATGATGATTTGTCCTTAAAGGGAAAATCATTTCATGAAAAACCACATTTCGTGTGATACTTACAGCCTGAGAATCTAAATGAAAACCTTGTAACCTTTGAAACCTAGAAGTTAACCAATGAAAACAAAAGCATCAACACGTTTATGAAATTTGTTACTATCCTTATCAAGAGTACTAGCATAACACATGCAACCAAAAGTCCTAAGCATTGAATAATCTTGTAACTTGTTAAGCTTATCAGTCACAAGTTGTAATCCAGCATGGTCCGCACTATGCAGGAAGTACGGATTGTTATAATGATCCATGGAATTCGGTTTGTGTCGTATTGGTAGATCCACCAGAATTGGAAGTCGCCATGATATGAAAGATGTAGAATCGAAGAAATTGAGCTCAAATAAGCTTGATAATCGCGTCTAAAGAAGAAATCGATCACAGATTATAGTAAACAACAAAGAAGATCAAATAAAATGAAGATCCAATGAAGAAATTTGTGAAGAAGAAGTCCGATTAACTGGAATAAGAGACCGAGAAAATTTTCTGAAGAAGAAGCACTCATCTAAAAATCGTGAGATGCTCTGATACCATGATAAACTGAGCTTGACTCAGCTCAAGAATAGATTGAAGAAAGAAGAATGAAAGAAAGTTTGTTATTCATTCAACGTAAACTCAAATGTACATTGACTTAGCTCATATATACTAAGTCTGGTCTTTGCTAACATAAACATGTTTATAGTGCTAACATGTGCACTTATTAATCTAATATAATAAAATAATGAAGGTAAATGATTTTCGTGGATCGATCATATATGTAAGATGGTCCGTAAGTTAAGGAGCACGTGTGCTTACCAGTTACCACCTTTTCCAAGTTCTATTAGCCGTCGTTAACGCACAAAAACATGTAAATAGACCAATAATACTACGTATTTGTTCTTTTGATTACGGCTAAATTAGCACTAGCGTTCGAAAAAATATACTACAAAATCATATTCCAACTCGTGTAATATGTTCTTAATGGTAAGTATTAATAGAAACAAACCATAGTAAAATCTCTATATATCCCTGAAATTTAGGCGATAATTTATATAAATTTTATAGGCATCAAAAATGCATCATTTTTAGCTTTTATGGGGATTCCTTAGGACGGGTTCGATCCTCACCTTCTGTTAAAGGCATCATTTTTTTCCCGGCTTTAAGTATTAATACCTTAAAACCGACACTGATTACCGCAATAGTAACATAAATTTTTTTGGGTCTTTCTTCTCTTTGATGACTGTAACTTATATGCTTCACGTACTGTTACATATAGAGAAAAGCTAGGTCTGGTTCATAAATCATATCCCTAGCATGTATCTATTGTTCCGCTTTTACACGTTATTAAAAGCAGATGGTAGAAAAAAAATGTTCATTGTGTAAATAGATTATAACTAATTCGTAATTGTTTGATAAATAGCAACTAATCTAAATACCTAATTTAACAATGCGATCGGAGTCACCAGAGACGTGATAAGTAAAATGAAGTGACGAGATTACAATGCTAAGAGCATCTTCTAAGAGCATGAACAATGGAGAGTTTAAAGGGTTCTTAGGGACTGGGTCTTACCCCCAAATTAAGAACTTGTTCTTTTCTCTCTTATTTCGGATCTGAATCTTGCACTATTAGTGGGCTCCATTGACATTTGGCGGTCCACGATTGATCCGGTATTTAATTTTTTTTAAATAAAAAATTAAAAGTCACCTTTAAGAGTTCTTGCATTGTTCATGGTCTAAGGGTACTATATCCCTTCAAATATAAGGTTTTTGACTTTCTAAATATTACCTCAAATTTAAAAGTTTTATATTTTTTTTACATTTTTAATCTTTTTACTTTATACTTCTCATAAATAATACCCCAAATTTTTTTATTAATCATCATAATATCCATATATTTATGTTTCAGTTTAAATGTCTACTAATTTTTATATATCATATTTAAAAGCATATAAAATAAAATTTTAATATTAGTATAAAATATATATCACATACCATTAAAATTTATTTTACAAAGTTAAGTATAACATAAAGCAAATTTCTCTCTCATAATTTGCTAATAAAAAATAGAGAGGTTCATCTATCACTTCAAAATGCATTGGTAGATCATATATGAGAGCATTATGAAAATAATTATGATGAATTATTTAGTGCTTTAATTGTAATCTTTGATATAATTTGTATGTTTTCTTAATAACTAATGTCTTTGTTTTTTTTGTTACCAATTAATGTCTTTGTTAAATAATGTAGTTTTTTTATTAATTATTAATGTATGTAATAATTATTGAAAGTATTTTTAAGAGTTCTCTATAAGCTATATGATCTTAAATAATTGTGATTAAATTGAAAATTGTATTGCAAAATATAAATTTTTCAAACTTAAATTTAAAATTTTGTTTTTGGAGAGAGTGCAAGAAATCTCAAATTTGAAGTATGTCGTTTGAAATGCTCTTGTTTTGTTGTTTCATCATTAAGTTAGTTGGATCACAACCATGATCTAACAATCAAAATTACAAAAGCCCAATACAAGACCACATGCTTAAAAAGAGAAGGAGATTCTGAACCTGATGGGAAGACTAATCTGCATCCAAAAGATTACATAGCCAGGAAGGTGGTCCAGAAGCTATATAAGATTGCCAACGACCATCTCTAATTACACTTTGAGCCATTAAAAAAGCAGCTCTATTTTTTAAACGAGCTTCATAGGTAACCATCCAACCATTACAACCCTGCAGTTTGCTTATGATCTCATCAGACGCTCCATATAGGATGAGATTCTGGATGATTAATTGCTTGGACGAGGAGGTTGTTTCCAAAGCCAAAGATGATATCTTGCTTTCTAAGTGAAATCATACACTCCAATGTCCATAAGATGACTATAACTTCTGCTTCAAGTAATGAAGCTACATCTGAGAATGCTCTTCTAGCATGAAGGAGGACTTAAGCATTAGTATCTCTGAGAATCCATGATCATCCTGCCTTACTTGATTTAGCTTCTCATACAACTCCAATGTTACATTTGGACCAAGGTGGTTTGGGGCAAATCCATTTTTTTGGATTCTGCTTCTCCGGTTGAATGGAAACTGTATTAAACTTTTGAGAAGCTTGTTGAGCTAGAAACCAGTCTTCTGCATCAGAGGTGATTTTCTTAACTGAATCAAGAGGAGAATAGACTTGAGCTTCAATCCTTTCTTTATTCTATTTTTCCAGAAGGTCCACAAAGTCCAAGGGAATGATCTTCTAGTTTCCTCTGGCACTCTTTCATCTTGCAGGGAGAGGAGAAGGTGGTTTAAGTTCTCAATCAAGGAAGAGGGATAAAATCCAAATTCAGGGGTTGAGAACAGACACAGAGCCCATAATTGCCTTGCCTTTTGGCATGAGGATATGATATGGTTAGTATTTTTTGGAATTTCACCATAGGTCTCACAATGGGCATTCACTTTTAATCATTTGCTCTTAAGGTTGGCAGCAGAAGGGACAACGTTAGCTAAGGTTTTCCAGAGGAAGTTTTTAATCTTCAGAGGAGCCTGGATTTTCCATACTTGTTGTTTGAGTGGGTTAACATATGGTTTAAGAGATTCAGACTGGATGAGTGACTTGTGTTTTAGAACAAAGGCAGCTTGATAACCTGATTTAACTGTGAAGTTACCTGACTTAGTTCCTTCCCATACCCAGAAGTCCTCTTTGGGAATTGCTGGCTTGATTTTGAGAATACACTTCATATCATCATTGAAGAACATCTCTTGTAAACTTTGTCTCTGCCATTTTGAAGATGTGTGGTCAATGAGATCAGAATCTCTCAATTCTAAGTTCATGGTTACTTGTTTAATTAGAGGATTTCTCCTGCCATTTACATTCAACCAGTTGCATGTCCATACGTTTATGGATCTGCCATTGCCCACCTTTCTGATCAGTCTGGTTTGTAGAAGATTCCTGCCATGTAATATGCTTTTCCAAGCAAAGGATGAGTTCTTAATTACTCTGGCTTGAAGGAAATCTTCTTCTAGGAAATATCTGCTCTTGATGAACCTTGTACTTAGATTAGATTGAAGAGAAATCATTCTCCAAGCTTGTTTAGCCAGTAATGATTGGTTAAAGCATTCAATATCTTTGAGGTTAATACCCCCTAGAGCTTTGGGAAGGCACATCTTATCCCATGATACCCAGTGAATTTTCTTTTTTCCTTGTTTTGCATTCCACCAGAAACCCGACATAGCCGATTTCAAGCTTTAACAAGTAGTTTTGGGTATTTGAAAGCAACTTATGGCATAGACTGGGAGGGACATTGCAATGTCTTTAAGCAACACTTTTTTTCCTCTTTGAGAGAGTAGTTTGATGAACCAGCCTGATAGCCTAGTTTTTAGTTTTTCTCTTAAAAAAGAGAGCAACTTGATCATTGAACCTTCAAAAGATTAAGGTAAGCCAAGGTATTTACTTGCACCCCTCCCCCCCTCTGCTTCAATTCCTAAAACATATTTGATTCTTTGCTTGACAGAATCCTCAATCTTTTCTCCAAAAGAAATGGAGGATTTTTGACAATTGATTATTTGTCTAGAAGTTTCTTTGTATGAGGCTAGAATCTGGTTCATGATATTAGCTTGGTTTTCATTGGCTTTGGTGATGAAAAAAATATCATCAGTAAACAACAGACGACTAATATGAAGACCAGAATTGAATACTTTGAATTGAGTGATTAGTTTCTGCTTTTCTTAGAGCATTGGTTAAACCTTCTGTACAAATACCTTGGATTTTGGCAATTGATTGTTTACATAAATAGGTTATTGGAGAATAATTTGCAAAAAAATAATAATTGGAGAGCGTGTGTAAGTATTGTGACGAAAGCATGAGCAAAAAAGTCCCATCATACATTAATGTACACTTTGACCTTTAAGCTTCTTTTAACAACCTTTTTTTTTTGTCTATAGTACCAAAAAAAACGAAGAAAAATTACAACATTCTATGTAGGAAACTTTAAATTTGGGAGGCGTCTGAGTTACAGCTGGAATTGGGGGTAGGTATTCGGGTTTTGGTTTAGGTTCAGTTCGAGTAATTCAGGTTTGGGTTTTTGGGTCCGATTAAATAGGAACCGAATAGATTTTGGTTCGGGTCTATTCGGGTTCAGCTCGAGTTTTGTTTTTTACCAAAACTCAATATGGAACCGAATTATTTTTTGTTCGGGTTTTTCGGGTAATTTTAATTTTTTGTCTTGTATTTTGGGTTTTACCGTTTTTATTTTTCGGATAACATGAATAGTTTGGGTATTTGGATCCAAACCCCAACTAGAACCTGAATTATCCAAACAAAAAAACTTCGAAATACAACCAAAAACATGAATTACCCAATAAAATTACTTATATCTATAAGTATATTCGAGTTTTTTAGTACCCATTTGGGTATCAGTTTGGATCTGGTTCGGTTCGGGTACCCATACTAAATATTTATAAAATTCATTCGGATTATTTGAAAATTTGGTCCGATTTCGGTTTCAGATTTTTCGGTTTGTTCTGGTTCGGGTTCCGGGTTTTGGGTAAAATGCTCAGCCATAGTTGGGATCTTTACCACTGGATTATAAGTGCTCGGTAACAACCTTTTTCTTAATATTGTAAATTTCACTACCTCTTCGTATTTTTATATTTATTTTACTCTCCAATTCCTATTTGGTGTATACTATTAAGCGAAAATGTTTTCTAACAAAAATTTTCATATACCGATATTTTTTTATGAAATTAGATTCTAACTTTATTTTCCTCTGATTCTAAATTATGATACTTATTTTCCGTAGTTAGAACTTAAAAATCTAATTGTCCATTTATCGTAATATAATAAACTTTTTACTCATAATATTGATTTAATTTGGTTGATTAATTCACAATCCATACGAGAGGGAATTCAATTTTATGGATAAAGATTTTTTATATTACGATTATCGGACAATTAAATTTTTAAGTTCTAAGTATGAAAAATAGGTATTAAAAATTAAAATGAGGAAAAAATAAAATTAGAATCTAATTTCATAAAAAAATATCGGTATATAAAATTTTTCGTGAAATAATAGAAAGTTTTCTACTATTAAATTAAGCAAACATAGTGATGATGACTTCATGTTAAAAACGATTTTTTGGGGCAAAAGGAACCAATTCACCCAACATTTCACCTTTTTAATTCAAAGAATTGGCTGTTTTTGTATAAAAGACCTATGAGAATAGCTATTGGAAAAGGTGGAATACTTTTGAATCAACAGTATGTAGCATGCAGTTTAAACATAGTAATAAAAACATAAGTATTAGTCCTGTTTATTTTTAAAATTGTTATCTTGTTTGGAGTCATGAATCTCGATGCATATACTAAGAGTATTTCCAATCTATTATTCTATTTTTTCATTCTATAATAGAGTATTTTAAAACAGAGTTGAGTTTTGCTTAGACTCATCACTTTATTTTTCACTATAGGAAAAAATATTTCAAATATATGTCATTCTCATTTTCAAACTAATTGTCAATTACATCCTATATTTGTAAAATTTACAAGTCGAACCCAATTCTTTTAGATTCTTGAAAAATAATAATACTTCATAATATTATTTAACTAAATTTTTATTACATAATTAAAATAACATTACATCATAAAATATAAAAAAATAAATAATTTTGGTTCAATTATTAGTGTATTTTTAAATTAAGTGGCTGCTATTAGTTTGGTTTAATATGTGTTTTATATTGTTTCTTAATTGTATTTTTGAATTTAAATTAGTGTGTTTATTATATTTATTAAATTATTAATTTCCATTTTATTTTAATGATTTAAAATTAAAATATTAATTTAATTCGCAAAATATGAAAATATAACAATTAAATAATCATCTTGAAAATAAAAAAGTTTCACTCTAAAATATAATGGAGACTACGGTTACCCCATTTATAGAGTGGAAAAGTGAAATCTCCTATATATTAAAAGAGAAAACATTTTTTCAAAAAACCTTTAGTTTGATAATTATTTACATGTATTGACATTTACACTATTCATATATCCAAACACTCTTATTATGACTTTTCAATTATTTGTTTAAAAAATAACTTTTTAATTTGATAATTAATAACATGTTTTCTTAAAGACTTTTTATTTAAATTAAGAAATTCATTTTTAATTTCATTAAAATTTTTTTAAAAATATTTTAGTTTCTTCTCTAAAAAATATATTATAAAAACATAAATGTAATATATACAATATTAACATTTAAAATAAATAATTTAAATGTTGTTAGTATTGTAAATAATATGAACTAATAGATTTAAATTTGAAATATTTTTATAAAGTTCATATTATTAAGATTATTATCTTAACTAATAAACTAATCTAACATATATTTTTTGTTATCTATATATTATATATTTTAAATTGTCCAATTTACAAAATAAATAATAGTATATTTATTACATTTTATATTATAAAATTTTATATTTTATATATCACACTTTTACTTCTATATTTACATATTATATATGTCGACAAATTTCATAGTCATTATATAAAAGTTTATATAATGATACAAACAATTTTTGCATAATACCATAATTTAAAACTTATATTTTATAATATATTTCTTCGTATTGCGCATGGCATTATCTAGTATTTATTATATAATGAAAAACATAATTAAATTAGAAAATATTTTATTCTATAATAGAGTTGTGTTGGAAATGCTAGGAAAAAAAGATTTCAAAAAGTTCATAAGCTATATTTACTCTTCCCATATGCAAACGCAGCGTTTCAATGTAATTCACTTCGATATACTCCAAAACAAAACCAAAATGTATTATTTTTTGTTTGTCACAATTATATGAATCGATTTACAAAACCAACTGTATATGTTATGTATGTATATGTACTGGTATAAGACAAGTAAACCGAAGTGGTTAAGAATCCAAAGCGAATGGAGTTTGAAGAAGATCGTAAGGAGACCAAAGTGCGTCTAACGGACAAGGCCGACCAGCGTCGAGCCTAGCCCATGGCTTACCTTTCCCACTCCAATGCAACAAACTCACCGGTCCAGGATGCAAATCCCTGCACAACCCCCTCAAATTATCTCCACCCAAACCGTGCTGATTCCACCTATGATTTACCGGTTTAATCAAACCGGCAAAAACCAGCATAAATGGCGGTAACGAACCGAGCTCATAGATCCTCATTCGCTTTTGCATCGTCATCCACTCCTCAATGCGTCCCGTGTAAGCTCCTTTTCGCCACCGTGAGAGATCGATCACCATCACTCCGGTATTAAAGTAGCAAGCTTTTCGATCTGCGAAAGTTAACGAGAGCGTCGGATTCGACCAGAAGGCTGATGTGAAATAGGAGGTGAAGTTGGCGTTGCAGTATTCCGGCGCGGCGAGGACGGAATCGCCACCAAGATCTGTCGCGGCGAGTTTGGCGATGTCGTCTACGAGGATTAAATCAGAGTCTAGGTATACGACGCGTCGGACGCACGGCGGGAGGAGATCGGCGAGGTAGCTCCGGGCGTAGTTCAAGGGGCAGTCTAGTGCCGAGCGGATGGAAGAGGAGATTAAGCGAGAAACAGAGGAGACGTTAAAGACGTAGACTTTGAAATCAAGG
>OVBE01016300.1:0-11010 GCA_900406425.1 Iberis pinnata | reverse complement strand
ATATATATATATATATATATATTTATTGAAATACAAGAAATAACTATTCATTTACTAATATGATAAGTAATACTACTAATTTATAAGTTACAATATAGTAATACTAATTATACATCAAATCATCAAAAGTACAACGGTGAACAAGTAGGTAACACTGGAAAAGTGGGTAAATAAGTTTTTTTATTTTAAAATTCGTTTTAAACACTTAATTTTTCAAACAAAACTTTGTTTAATAACATTCTATTATCGCCTTTTCTCTCTAAAAAAGAGCGCTCTCTGTAAACCCTAAAAGTCTTCAATTTGGTGAGCTTTTGACCCGCGGCCGACGGCTCACACAGCGCCGCCGCTGGTCCTCTTCTCTTTTCTTTATGTAGTTTTAGCGTTTCTTTTCTTTTCTGGTTGTAGTTTCGCTGTCCTCGGGGTTTCTTTCCTTACCTCGGCCGAGTGAGATCCGGTTTCGCAGATCTGCTTCAAGCTTCGATGACGGAGGTGCTGCGCCGGGTCTGGTGGACCGACGGTTCCGCTTCGAGCGAACGCCACCTCCTCTGGTCATCGAGCTTCTTATAGTCGAGTCTAGTTTACCGTCTCCGGTTTTGCTTCTCCTTCTACTTGGTCTCAGATTCTCCTTGGCAAGGTCCTCGCTCCCTCTCCTTGCTGATGATTGATCTCTGGTTGGGCTACAAGGAGCTTTGGCATAGCCAAGGTTTATGTGGTTTATGGTTTGTAATTCCCCTGATTTTGGGTAGGCGTTTTCTCTTCGCAGTATTTAGGAGGTCTGTATTTGTGTGTATTTTAATGGTGGTGCTCAGTTGGGCTTAGATCCGGGTAGTGTAAGGGTGGGATTCGGCTCCGTCGCCGTTTAAAGTTCTGATCCCTTTGACCGTTGGTTTTGGCTTCTCATCTCGGCCTCTGGTTTCTCTGGCTCTCTTGCCTTTTTCTTTCTTGCCTCCGGATTCAGCTTCAAAACAAAGCAAGCTTTTTATTCGCCGGGTCAAGCATTTCCAGGAGGCTCGGCGTCTGTGTAAGCATACTTCTTCAGCGGTAATGTTTGACGTGCCTTCGTCGGTTCCATGCGGAGAATGTGTTCTATTTGGATTAGGTTTGAGAGAGTTAGTGGAACCGGTTAAAGCCTTTGTTGAGAGGTATTTGTTTGTTTTTTCTTACTTTCCGAAAGTGGTTGTACCGGAGAGGTTTATGTTGCGTTTTGTGGTTCCCGGGGTTGTCGGGCAATGCTTCAATGTCTAATGTTGTAATGTTCAGTTTTAATCAAACTAGACGTAAAAAAAACACTTAATTTTTCAAAAGAAATTCATTTTTACCTCTTTTATCACATTTCCCTATTTTTCCTTCGTCTCCTTTTCCCTCCTTTTTCCCTCTCATTCCCTCCTTTTTATCATTCTCTCACTCTTCTATTTATTGCTCATTTCTCATCCATTTCTTTCTCATTTCCCTCTCATTCCCCTCTCATTTATTTATATCTATCTTATTTCTCACATTAATATGTTCGATCCATATGATATTAACTAAAGAGGGCCAAAAGGTACGTGGACCACTACTATCTCGTCGTTGATAGTGACTATGGGATACCACCAAAGTATCCATGTGGTAGTCCAATCATTATGGAGCACATTAACGAACCAAATTTAGGAAATCGCTACTTCACATGCAAAAAATTTAAGGTTAGTATCCGACTGTGTTACATCCAGTGTTACATCCAGTGTTACATAGTATTATTTTACAATGTTACTTCCCAGTCGCCTGATGTCCAACCAATATGCTTGATAGAAAGTAGAGAACATATATATTCAACTTATCAGGTATAGGTTGCATAGTCATGATCTTCTCTTTCACGTCTTCATAGTCAATCTTACCTCATTTGCCGAATACGCGAGGAACACAGTATAAACAACCAATATTTTCATAGTCCCTTGGATAGCTACTACAACGAAATCCAGTAATAAGCGTGTGTTCTCTTAAAGGATAACGAATGGGAACACCATTCACCATAAACCATGCTTTATTGTTTTTTTCGGTACTCACAGTTCGTAGGAGGAGCATCCACGTACAAATGCTCTTGTGGTTTTTACCCTCGTACACGTGGAAGAAATGTTTGAAATTTTAATTTCTAAGAAACCATCTTTTATCATCCTCTTCCAGGTTCAATTCTCCATGTATTTTTTTACCGCTTTTTAGATGTAGCAACGTCTGTTGAGCTTGATATGCTATTAGTACTTCGTTGGCGGAAAAAAACATACTCACCGGAAACATCAGCTATGTTCATCATCATCATGCATTGCAAAATTCATTTATACTTATAGATGTACCAAATGTTACATAGTTTTAACAAAGAGTATTACCTAGTGTTATGTAGTTTTGACTACACAGTGTTACCTAGTGTTACTCAGTATTACTTGTTACCTAGTGTTACCAAGTTCAACACCAAACTCCAAAAAATAATACTTAGGGTTACTAGTATTACCCGAAGTGTTCTTACCCGAGAATATGGTAGTTCTTCTCCTTCACGAGACTCTGATTTTGATATCGATGATCTACTACTACTATTTATTTTCATTGTTGTCCTGTTCAAACTGTAAAACGATAAAAAATAGAGAAATAAAAAAAATCAAAATTCATTATGTTCTTCAACTTAAGTAACTTGTAAAAGAAAAACAAGCAAATATTGTCCTAAAGAAAAAACAAAAAAAAAGATGAAAAAGATATGGAAGTAATTCATGCCAAGATGTTACTTTACAGTGTTCAGACGGTGTATGTCTAGAATCCAAATTCAATCAAAGCATCAACAAACATGAAGCTATAACAAAGTAGTCTAGAATATGAACTCAACACCAATCAAAGCATCAAAAAACACAACAACTCAAAAGCAAAAGATGTGGAAGTAATCATAAACCTAAGACTGATTATGATAATTTAGCTAAGACCCGTCAAGAAGAAAGGTTAAAAAAGGTTGATGACAACGATGATAATTTTGATGTACCTAGTTCAAGTAAGACTAGTGTACCTTAATTTTACAAGATGGACAATAAACCATGCCAAAAATTGAGAGGAAAAAGATAAAGCAAGCGATCGATTTTAAGGGAAGCAACATTTTTTATATAAAAAAAACCAGTTGTTGCAGAACAGAAACTAGGTTTAGTTTCAAAATTAAAAAATTTAAGAGAAATAGAAGAAAGAAAGGAGGAAGAACCCGTAAAGGAAGAGAAGAAGAGTTTGGTGGGTTAGGGTTTGGATTGATTTTTGGTTTAAATTAGTGGGTGAGTCGGGTTTGGGTTAGATAGGTATAATTGGGTTAGTAAATATTATGTTTTTAGTTGGACATTGAAGTTTTTTTTTAAATCAATTAATTTAAAATATGTTGTATTCGAAGGATTTTTGGGAACTAAAACTAAGTTTTAGGGGCACACGAGATTTCTTCCCGATTGACGAAGAGTAATTAAAATGATACTGTGAATTAATCTGCTTCTGACAGGATTTGAACTTAGGTCTAGTGCATACATATTTTTTGTTTTCTTCTTCAACCACTAGAATAAAGGAATATTCTTGTATATAGAACCCGCATACTCTTTGTTATTTTTGTGTGGAAGAATATAATTAATTTTAATCACTTAATAAATAAAAAATAAAGAGAATTCTTTGAAATACCTCTAAAATATGTTCAAATTCTAAAAATACCACACGGTCTCAAATGTTCCAAAAATACCAATAAATTTTTTTCTTTCCAAAAATACCACAAAAACAAAATGTGAGTTTTAAGGGTTAATAATTTAAAATTTTGGGTTTCGGTTCACTAGATAGAGTTTAGAGTTTAGTTTTGAAGAGGTAAAGATTTGGTTTTGGGGGTTTAGGATTTAAATTTTTAGTATTCTTGGAACAAAAAAATTTTGTGTATTTTTGTAAAAAAATTGTGGTATTTTTGGAACAAATTAAAACTTTATGGTATTTTGGGAATTATGTGGAATTTTTGATGATGCCACAAAATTAAATCAATAATTAAATTTGATTGTACATGTTTAATATTGGAAGTGATTTCATTTGAATTATGATGTCTCCAAAGTGACATTTTTGAGGATATTTTTCATGAAAATATTAAATATTGTATATATGTACATTTATGTGAATATTAAATCCGCCCAAAAGAACTTTTATGTTTTACCAAATTATATATATTTATGGTTAACACGTGATGATTATCTAGATAGAAATATGTGAATGATAAATTGGCTCAAAAGAACGTTTATCATTTATAATGAATTATTGTCAGTGTTTGATTGTTACAACAAGTGTACCGCTAGTAGTTAATATTACTGTCCAAAGACTTGATATTAATGTTACATTTGGTATATTGTATGGGTTGTACAATTTTTTGTTATTTATTATTGGTTTCTTGATTAGTGAATGTTAAATAAAATTGTGTTCTCTCTTCGAGAGAATACTTTTCGTTTTATCTGCCAACTTAGATTTAATTCCAACACTTACAGGCTCCAACTATAAGGAGTTTAAAAGTAAGGATTATAGTTGGGTGTATGGATCTTGACTTTGCGCTAAGGATGGAACAACATGTTGCTCCTATGGATATCAACACTGCTGAGTATAAGGCCGTTTATGAGAAGTGAGAACGTTCTAATCGCATTGGCTTAATGATCATTATGGATACCATTCCAGAACCCTTTAGAGGTGGTGAGGAGATCAAAGATCTCAAATAGTTCCTTTCTAAAATGAACATGCGCTTCGAAAGAAGCGATAAGACCGAAATAAGCATGCTTTTTGATCGCTTTAGTACGATGAGGTACCATGGCAAAGGAAACATAAAGGAGTACATTTTGGAAATGTCCAATATTGTTTCTAAACTCAAGACACTAAATTCTGAGCTTCCCGGTAAAGTGTTTATATTCTTTGTCTTGAACTCTCTTCCTCTTCGGTTCAATCAATTAAAATCTAATTATTACACACAATATTATTTTAATGAGCTTATTGTGTGTTGTGTACAAGAAGAATAGAGAATGGAACAAGATAGGACAGAAAATGCTCATATAGTTAACACCTCTAAAAGTTTGAGCAAAAAAAAAAAAAATTGAGCCCACTAAGAATGAAGTTTCATGCTAAAAAAGTATGTTCCTAGCTATGGTATGTTATGAAAAAAGTTTAGTTAATGTCCCTAGAAACACTTGGTGATTAAACTCAGTTGCTACTACTAACATCAGTGTTTCACTACAAGTTTGATTGAGCTAGCGCAAACCAACTAATGCTGAAAGATGCATGAATATGGCTTATGGTCTTTTGCTAGATAGCAATCATGCATTTTAGACTATTTTTTTAGTTTTGGTCATTTCTTGGATTTAAAAGACACTTAGGTTATTAGTGTCTAACTGAGAATGAGATTACCACTTTTTCTTTAATTTCAAAATTTATTGGAATCGGTAAACTTTTGGATGATCATAGTCTTTATTTTCTTGACACTATACATTCTACAATTGTAAATATAAGTGTCGAATCAAGAGGTACTACACGAAAATTTGAAAATGTAAATTTAGGATTTTTGTGGCACAAGCACTTAGGCCACATCTCTAGAAATAGAGTTGTACGACTTGTATCATAAGGCATATTGAGTTCAGTTGACTTCACATATTTGATGTCTGTGTCGATTACATTAAAGAAAAATAACCATAAATAAGAAATCAGGTGCATATAGAGCTACATAACTTAGGTGCATATAGACCGTTCTTACTCCATCCAGGAACGATCAACAATAGTTTATATCATTAAAAGACGATTATTCTTGATATGCATACCTATTTCTTATTCGTGAAACAGCAGAGTTTTTGGACATGTTCATGAAGTTTAAGACTAAGGTTGAGAATTAACTCAACCGAAGAATAATGGCTGTCATATGTGATCGTAGTGGTGAATACTACGGTTAGTATAAAAGTTCAGGAGAACAACGTCCATGAATTTTTCCAAATACCTAGAAGAGTGCGGTATTGTTCCTCTATACACAATGCCAGGGTCTCCCAGCATGAATAATGTGTCTGAAAGAAGGAACCAGACTCTTAAAGACATGGTAAGGAGTATGATTAATCATTCCTTCTTACCTGACTTACTCTGGGGAGATGTACTAAAGAATGCAACATACATTCTTAATAGAGTACCAACTAAAGAAACTGTTATAAGCTTTGGACTAGAGGAAAACCCAATCTAAAACATTTTCACATATGGGGATGTCCTGCTGAGGCGAGGCCTTATAGGCCATATGAAAAGAAAATGGACTCCATAACTGTGAGCAGTTACTTTGTTGGTTATGCATAACGATCTAAGAGCTAAATTCTTTGAGATGGGAACGGCTAAATTCTTTGAGGATTTAAATTTGGGTGAGAATCGACTTCGGTTAATGTACTGATTTGTATAGTTGCTTTAGATAAACAAATCCAAAACCTCACGTTGATAATGAAGTTCTGCCTCTAAATCAGGATGTCGATGATATCGATATTAAAGATCAAATTCAAAATCCTCAAGAATCAATGCAACAAGATCATGTCCCTTTACGTCTGTCCACTAGAATAAAGAGAAGTGTTATTCCTAATATTATAGAGTATTTCAAATGGATCATATGAGAAAAATCAAACTCTTTTTGAAGATGATCCTATCAACTTCCAGAGACAGAGTTATTCCAATTTGGATAAGCAAACTAAAGCAATGAAAGAATAGTATTAGTTTAGAAAATAAGATTTGGGACCTTGTCCAGTTACCAGAAGGGAGTTAATTGGTAATGTGGAAATATATAAGGCTCGTCTCCTAGCTAAAGGTTATACTCAAAAGGAATGATTGACTATAAAGATATTTTTTCTCTAGTTTCATCAAATGACTCTTTTAGAAAAATAATGTTTTTTGTTGCACTTTATGATTTGGAGTTTCATAAGATGGATGTCAAATCAGCATTTTTCAATGGAGACATTGAAGAAACAATATATATAAAGCAACAAGAGAACTTTTTCTTAGGTAATGCAAAGAAAATGGTATGCAAATTGACAAAATCCATCAATAGGATAAAACATTCCTTTAGTCAATGGTACCACAAGTTTAATAAGGTTATCATCTCCTTTGGTTTTGAGACGAATTTGGTTGAAAATTTTTGTATGAAAAGTTCAGTGAAGCAAGTGTATTTTCCTATTTTTATATGTCAATGATGTACTATTGGCTACTACGGATATGAGCATGCTAGTTAAGGCATATTTATTCTTAGGGATCGAGATTCTTCGATATCATTCTAGAGAAAATCTTGGATTATCACAAAAGAGCTATATAGATAAAGTAATTAAAAGATTTAACATGCATAATTGCAAACCAGAAGATACTCCAATTGCTAAGGAAGAAAAAAGTTTGTCTCAATTAGTGCCCAAAAGGATATTTTTGGAAATTCATGAGATGCAGAATATCCCATATGCATCAGCAGCAGGGAGTCTGATGTATGTTTAAGTTTGTACGCATCCAGATATTGTGTACATTATTGATGTTTAAGGCAAATACTTGAGTAATTCAGAGTAGGACCATTGAAAAGCAACCAAAAGAGTCATGAGGTATATGTAAAGAACAAAAAGATATATACTCACCTATCATATATCAGATATTTGGGAGATTATTAGGTTATCTGATTATGATTTTAAGGAAATTTGGCTGGATACTTTGTCACATGGATGCAAATTCTATAGTAATTGAAAGTTTATTAAAGTTGTATTGTGAAAATGAGGTAAGGTTTTCATAGAACACTTACGGATAAACTCCATGATAACAGATCTTACTACAAAAGGTATTGTACCAAAGATCTTTCATAAGCATACTGCTCGAGTGGACATTTTGGTGTTTGAGGATCATTCAATTTAGTGGGAGTTTTTCATTTGGTTTTGGGTTCTATGATGTTTGGTCGCATTTTTACTCAATTCTGATCAAAAATAAAGTTTAAAGTAAATTTTCTTCTTACACTTTGTACAATATAGTTAAGAGATCTCACTAAAGTAGGACCAGTTGAAAATTGACATGTACCAATCACATTTCAAGTGATTTTCATGCCACGCGTGTCATAACTGATCTATGCCATTTGGATATGCTGAGTTACGTGAATATGAAGTGTTTAGTTATGATTGATATAACAAAATTATCTATGATCCTAAGTTGGTATGGTTATTGGACGAGATTATTTGTGCCTTGAAAGTAATGACAATATTGAGCTTAGTAAGGTTTAACACTTTTTTCAGAATACATATATGACCCAGTGGGAGATTGTAAGATCTATTTTGGGGCACACATAAATATAATAAAGTGTTAGGATCATTATTTAATAAGTTACCTATTATGTAGTCATTTTTATAATAAAGTAAAGAATTGAGGCATAAGTTTTATGAAATATTTATATGTGGATATCTTTTGTAATTTCTAATCTAATAAAAGGCCAAATTGGAAATTAGTTCTCTTATTAATAGAGGGTTATGGTCCATAGGGAAACCCTAGCTGAATATACATAAAGTTTATACATCCCATCTCCAGAGATCTAAAGTCACATAGAGTTTGCATTGGAAGATCATTTCCCTAATTCATAAATCTAAAGCATGGATTCATAAGGTACGCTTCCGCTATGTCTTTATGTACATGGTTTCTCATATGCTAATATTATGTTTGTTCTTTTTTATTAGTTTATATGGGGACCGCTCGATGGGCTTCACTCGCCATGGCTTACTTCTTAATTCCTTTCAAAAGATCGACTCCTCCACACAATCGGTGCCAATTGTTGAATTAGATTCATCATTAAATGTTTTGGTCCAACTTTGATTCCTAAGCTCATCTTTTGAAAGCTTCTTTTATTATTAAGCCTTTCGATCCCTTTGGTGAAAGTTCTCTTCTGATTAAGCTTGTTGGTCCCATTTGTGTATTGTTCATTGGTCCTTTCTTCGTGATTTAGTTCTTCTGCAGTGATTCCATTATGCTGAGGCAACTCTTGTGTCTCTTCTTTTTGTGTATGTTTTTAGTGGGAAAGTCTCCATTTTATAGTGCTTTATGGTCGCTTGGTTGTTTATGAGCCTTGCTATTTTCTCCAGGCATTCAATTTCGTTTGTTATGTCATGACCAACTTGGTTTGTTGATATTGGGTTCCTGACAAGTACGATTTTTAACCTAAATTTTTGATAAATCTTGATTGGATGACAAACCGAACACCAAAAAAGATGTATGATTTTCATAAGTTATTGATTGTTTTAAAATTTTGTTAATAGTGTAACATATGACATAAAAATATTAAAGAAACTGTTGAATCAAGACTTAACAAGTATGTTTAAAACTTTGATCTTGTGGGTAAAAGTTAGGAAGAATTTCATATATCTTTTAGGACTAATTACATGGGTATTTATAGTGAAAATACATGCTTAAAACCTTAATTACATTGATTAACACTAATGGGCCTCGAGCTGGACGGTCCAGCTCGTCAGATCGGATCACCTGAATCTTACTCTTCCAAGCCCATTTCTTCCCTGGGTGTCGGCGTCCACCTGGGCCCTAAGTCGAAATGGACTTTTTGGGTAGGTGCTACACCTGGTATCAATAGTTAGTCCCCCCAGGTCGGCGATGAGTTCGTCAATCGGCGATTGATCTTCCAAGAGTAAAAGTTCATTTCGGCTGAAGTGCATTAAATGCTCTTCAAGCTTTATCAAATCGTTTTCATAGGGGGAAGCTAAAAGGTCACACCTTTACAGATTCCCACGCGCAATCATTGCACTTCTTGGTAACCGCCGTTTTCCCACGGTATAAATACCCCCTCACTTCTTCATTCTAAAACTTCACACTTCAGAATTTCCTTGCAGGTAGAATCGCTATCCCTTCTCTCTTCTTTCTCTCTCTAGAATATTCAGCTCGGCGGTTTACTCGAATAGCTCGGTGATTTGCCGATCGTAAACTATGTACACTTCCTGTATAAATGTTACTGAATCTTCGGCCTCTCGTGACGACCTGCGTGTCATCGACGTGGAGGCCGCTTTCGAAGAACGAGCTCCCCAAGGCAATTTGGCTTCCCCATATGACAAACTGACAGGTCTCACGCCTACAAAGTGTTCGGAGAAGTCAATTCGGGACCTCGTCCGAGATTTCCCCTTCTTCAATGGGATTCCGATTTTGATTCCCAAACCGCGTCAACGACCCTGGGATTGTCCCCAGGATCCAGGGTTACATGTATTTGTACGAATCCTTCGATTAGACAAATGATAGCCCTTGCTGAAGCTGCTAATTTTGTACTGCGCGATCGCAATTTCGAAATTATATACTCCTTCGATTAGGCAAATGATAGCCCAGATGGCTCATGCCCACGAGTTCAACATGGAGCTCGGCGTTAGGTACCTAGAGAACATGTTGTCAATCAACCTGATTGTGCAAAAGGGAACGAATTTAAACACTAGCTTCGTCTACATCAACTTTAAGACCCAGGTAAAGTTGATAACCGTAGGTACAGGGGACAAGATCCACACCTGGAAAGAAAAATACTTATTCTTGAAGGTCGTCCCAGAATCTGTCGGCGACGTAGGAAGAATCCTGAAAAGGAAATGGGCAGAAACTTTCGGTAGATACCACCTAGGACCGCCGAGCAGACACATGTGAAATTTTAAATGTTCTTAACTCGGCTTTTGCTTTTTGCTGCAGATCTGCATTGCAACATTTGTCCCTTTCCAGATAACTTTATTGAAGACTGTGAAAGATTCCGAGAAGCAGGAGCCTATCACATTAATCAATTCACCCGTGCACGCATTCAACAGAGCATTCCATTCATCAACGCTGGTAAGGGTATAAAGCAATTTACCGTTCTACTAGCACGTTGATCTGTCTAACTGTGAGTTGCTCTTTGTGCAGCTAGCTGGGACCTCAACGTTTGTCCTGTTAAGAAAACTAGAAGGATAGGTCGCCCGCCTGATAGTAGGAATTTTAACACACTACAGTGATAGTAGGTATTTTTCGGGTTATCAA
>OVBE01016299.1:0-11010 GCA_900406425.1 Iberis pinnata | reverse complement strand
TATTATTATTATTATTATTATTATTATTATTATTATTATTATTATTATTATTATCATATGACATGATATGACATGACATGAGAGTTTAGAGGATTACAACTATACATACTTTGAGGATCACATTTAATTTTCTTTGCTTAGGGGTTATCAAGAGTGACATCAGTATATCAGATATATGTATGTATATAAGAGATAGAGTGAACTTATAATGTAGAAGAATTAAAGAGAGTTCTTATCCACGAACTAATGTGATGTCAGAACTCAGAAATGTCAAGGTATATACAAACTTAAGAAAATCTTAGGTCAGGAAAAATATGTATCTACTAGTTGCAGAATTATAATATAGTTCATTCAATACTTTCTTTGTATGCCGAAATTTAAGGAGATTATTCTTTGGCATAGTGTGAAATAATATACGAGTGACATGAGCCAAATAGCAGTGAATGCAATGCAACTAGTCTCAACAGCTCTTCTTCTTTCTCAAGTTTGTAAATAATGATTCTTCACAAAATTGTAGTTTTAGGTGGTATAAAACTTGGGTTTAGCGAAAGATAAATAATTAGTAGGTCTAGTGTTCAAAATCTGACATTTGCCATTCCACTATTGCTAATTGATTGATTGCCACACTATAAAATTCACTACTGTTAGTCTGTTATTAAATTATGATCAGCTCAATGAAAGTTGTCATTAGGATATTGCAAAAAGGTAACTTTAAAAAAAAAGTGTAGATTGTCCTTTGGAGACATCCGATAAAATTAGAACGATACAGAGAAGATAAACATAACCCCTGTGCAAGGATGGCACGTACAAATAAAAAAATGGTCCAAATTTTTTACTTTATCAAGAAAAGTGTAGAGGTCGAGGATTAAATAACATAGTTTTTGTTTTTAAATATTTTTCTTTTCATGCCACGAAGTCCAAAATTCAAGTTTGATCATCAATTATGTGATAGCAAGGGCGAAGCTATGTGTACTATTAAGGGTGTATTTGCACCCATGAATTTTTCAAAATTCACTTAACATTTAGTTAAAATTAAAATTCACTTAACATTTAGTTAAAATTAATTAAATATCTGTTTCAAATACAAATTATATCTTCATTTTTGAATATTATGTTAATAGTGCACCTACTATAAAAATGCTCTAAATTCGTCACTGTGTGAGGGTAATTTTTTGTTTAATGGAGTTTTGATTGTTAAGTCAAACAATTATAATTAATTAATTTACAAAATATATATACATTTTGTTATAATTATACTTATAATGCTAATTTTAATTTTCAAAATTCATAAGAAATTCAACTTAAAAAAAGATAATTTGGATAAGTTTTCTCAACTCCGTTTCTCTACATTCTTTCTTCTTCATCAGAGTTCAACTTTTCTCGTTTTTTTGTCGCCTTCGTACCTTCTACATTTTTTTCTTTTATTTTGGTGTTGCGATTCTCTCCTTTCTTTCACTGTCTCCTCCTCCGACTCATCTTCTCATCTTTCAAGTGCCGCCGACACTCTTCTTTTCATAGAGGATGTAGCCTTGTCTTTCTTCACATAGTGGACACATGCATGTTGTATCAGTGATGTCTGGGCTTGCTTAGCCTTCGGATCTAGTGCCCGTGTGTTGATTTCTTGGGCTACAGCTTTAACGCAATAGTGGTGTTCGACGTTTGGTGGTCAAATATGTTTTGTCATAGCTTGCATGTGCGGCGATTTCAAACGTTTCAGTCGGTGGTTTCCATGGTGGCATGTCTTTCTATTTTTCAGCGTTCACCATCTCGCTGGAGCTTGGTACCGGTGTATAGGAGGTGCCTGATGCGTCCTTCGGGTGGGTGGCTGACGGCGGGAGTATGGCATGAAACCCTAGGGAAAACTTGCAACATATGGATTTTAGAATGGGCCACCTTAGGCCCATTTCATTTTTTTTCCAACCCACCAGTTATCTTTTCTTTTGTTTGTCTGTAAAAATTTTAGTTTTCCTTTTGTTTTAGGTTTTACTTTTGTCAACTTATTTGTATTTGTTCTTACTGTTCATTTTTACTGGAACTGCCTTTTGTGTGACTTTCCCGTTCTGATTCTTTATCGGCAAATAGAGATCATGGGCTTATCAATGGTTGTGGTTCATCCAACCTAGAGTCCATCATCCCATTACGGGAGCTTATAGTATTTTAGTAAGTAGTTTTAGTATTAGTTATCTTTCGCCTGTTGCTAAGAGCATATACCCAATGTTGGGTTTGTATTTTTCCAAGTGGGATTGATTGTACCTGGTGCTGAGTTGTTCACTTTGATATTATATAAATTAAGTTGACAAAATGATAGGTTCATTTTTCAAGTACATGGAGATCAACTAAGACTTTTCAACTCAATCGACTGTAGATTATGAGTAAAAATACTAGCAAACTCAGATAGAGCTAGCATAAACGAAAATTTTGCTAAAACTGAAAAAAAATCCCAACTCAACACCAAATATGATGATGTCGAGTTTTGGTGTAATTTGATGGCCAAAAATCTCGTAGGCGTAACTCCTCATAACATCATTTGGAAAAATTAAAGGTCGGTCCTGAGATTTTAAAGGCTACAAGCTCGTGCTTGGTATGTTTTAAACTAAATTGGCCGGTTCTTAAACTAATTTTTTTAAATTGGTCAGTTCTTAAACTAAAATTTTAAAAATAAAATAAGGCCGCAACCTCGTGCTTGGTATGTTTGGTCTGAAGACCGACCCTTTAGAGGAAACTGCATTTACAATATATGTTGTATTTTTTTATTTGGATGTTCATTTAATTTATCTAAAATTGGTTGTTTAGTTTATTTTTATTTTTTTGTCAAACCAAATACAATAAATGCATAAGTCAATTACAGAGGTTTAAGGCTTCTCAGAGCCTATTTTTCTAAAAGATTGCCTCAACATTTGCAGACCTATGTACATAAAAGAAAGAGATAAAGATAAAATGAGACATAATACTTCGAATCACGCTCAATATCTCATATAGCTCGTTATAAATTGAATAGGAGTTGAGGATAGTGATCAAAGTTTGTGAGTTTGAGAGGATCGTAATTTATCTAGAAAACTTCATTGCTTGAAGAATTGCTGTGGTTTTAGCAGCTAGAGCCAAAATGCTATGGGGAAGAGGGACTGAATGCAAATCAATTGCTCTTCCGTCTGACGTTTTGAAGCACCAAGATAGACCTCCTCTCTTCGAGGAACCATTCCATGCCGAATTCACATATCAATACACACCTGCATGAATAAGAGGAAGGCGAAAATCAGGCGCATCAGAGTAGTTTTGGGAAGGGCTCCAGCGGTTGATTCCCATTCCTTGGCTCCCTTGATGGAATTTGAGAGAATCTCTGTGACTTAGAAAATTTTGTTATAAAAAACTAAGCTATTCCTTGCCAACCAGATATTCCAGCAAATCCAAGCAAATAACTTTGCCAATTGGAGGTTTAAGGGTGGCGCACAACGGATCATAGAGGCTTTGCTTAAGATTTGTAAATCATAGAAAGGTGTTTGGGCCCAAACCCGAGCTGCAAAAGAGCAACGTAATAGCAAGTGTGAGCATTATTCAGGCATGCTGCATCTTACACAATTTTGGGCTTGGGTGAAGTCTCGTCTAGCCAATTGAACACCTACAGGAAGTCTATTCATTAGAGCTCCCATAAGAAAATTCTAATTTTTGGAGTTGTATGCATTTTCCATATATGAGCGTGCCATTTAAAATTAATTTGTTCAACTGGTAAAGTATGGATTAATGACAGGCCATAACCAAACCGCGAGGAATAAGAACCAGATTTAGGTGGGAGCCAAACAAGTTTATCTTGGCAACATAACGATCTAGAGGGGAGACTGTGGAGCAGTGATTTGTAACCGGATAGAGTTTCCCTCACAACCTGCCAATTCCAATCAAGATTATCAGCAGATAACAATGCACTAACTCGAAGGTCATCTTGGTCCTTAGGCATTGGACCAATGGGGCGAAGGGGCTCCGAGAGGGATAACGAAGGATCATGCCAAATTCGAATCAAAGATCTGTCCCCAATGAGCCATCCTAGTCCTTTAAGCAGGATTCTCGGCCAATTAAAATTCCCTTCCAACCATAAGATGATCGTTTCAGGATTGTTGTCTCCATAAAAGGAGTAAGAAAATTGTACTTGGAAAGTAATAACCGGGCAAGGAGGAATCCGGTTGTAAGAAAATTCTCCACCTTAGCTTAGCTAGTAGGGAGTTGTTGAAGGCTACGATCTGCCTAAAAATCAAGCCATCTGCATTCTTTGGAGTATTCATTTTGTTCCATGAAAGCCACTAGATTTGTCGACGGTCAAGGGATGAATCCCACCAAAAACGAGTCAACATCGACTAAATCTTCGTACATGTCGATGGAGGGATTTTAAAAAACGCCATTGTATAAGCCGACATTATCGTTAGAATGGCCTGACGCATAACTTGTTTGTCGGGTGGAGAGAGAAACATAGACATCCAATTATGGGATTTTTGTCTAATCTTGTCAAAAATAGATCCAAAATATCGGATTTTCTTAAAGCAGAGTTTTTGGGTAGGCCTATATACTTCGCCGAATCTCCCTCGTTTGAAATTCCGAGAATTCATTTTACACACCTTCGCATAGAAGATCGAACACGAGACGCAAAGGTTATAGTGGATTTGGCGAGGTTAATCATTTGTCTCGAGGTCAAAGAATACCGTTACAGGATCAAAGTGAGAGTATGATTACTTCTAGAATTAGCTCTACAAAAAATTGTATCATCAGTGAAGAGAAGATGGTTGATTTGTGGTCCTCTTTGCGATACACAGATGCCTGAGAGCCATCCTTTAACCTAGGCTTTGATACACATCCTAGAAAGGACCTCAGAGCAGAGAATAAAGAGACTAAGCGAAAGAGGATCTCCTTGTCGGAGTCCTCGAAAGGGTATAACCAAACCTTGCAGAATCATGTTAATGAGGAAGGACTAAGAGATCGAGGTGACACATGCCATTATCCACTTAAGCAACACAAAGTGTAAACCAATCTTTCTTAAAACCTCCTTGGTAAAGCTCTATTCAATCATATCATAGGATTTACTCATGTTTGTTTTTAATTGCCATAGCACCTCTCTTGGATGTCGATGAACAACGTAGAAAATGAAGAATATCAAGGGTAATGAGGACATTGTTAGAGATAGCCCGCCCTGGGACAAAAGCTGACTGATATTCAGAGATGAATGACAGAAGAATGAGATGTCTTTTGGCCAGAAGTTTAGCTACAATCTTATAAAAGACATTGCATAAAGCAATAGGTCGATAATCTGAAACTTTCCTCGGTCTTAAAATTTAGGAATAAGTCTTATTTGCGTCTCATTATTTCTTCTTGGGAAGACTCCATACTCAAAGAAGTTTGTAGTTTCATAGACAAATTCATCCCCTACAATGCCCCAAAAACTTTGGAAAAAACCTACAGTGAACCTATCCGGATCCGAAGCTTTGGCTGGGTTGATATTAAATAGAGTCATCTTGATTTCCTAAGCGTCAGGAATATGGATGAGGGAGTTTTTTTTACGTTATCCAAAATACACAACTCAATGGCATTAGAAACTATTGATAAGTCCTCATTATTGGTTGAGGTAAATATCTCTGGAAAGTACTGAGAGATGATACTTGTTATCTTTGATTCCTCAAAATAGGGAACTCCATTAGGATTTTCCAAGACTGAGAGCCGATTTTGGGATCTTCTTGAGCGGGTCGCCGCATGAAAATAATTTGAATGATATCCACTATGAAGGCAAGACATTCTACTATTTTTTCTCCAATATAATTCTTCTTCTTTATAAGCTTCCTCTAGGACAGCCGAAAGAGAAATAATAACATTTGGATCAGGTGAGTTTGTAGAAAAACATTGATTATCTAAGATAGACAAATATGAATTCATCTTTTATTTTTGTTCCGTTCAATAATCTTGAGTCTACAAGCATTAACTTTTGTACCAATATAATCAACAAACACAGATTGCCAAACAGATCAAACTAAAGTTTCGATATCCTCACTAGCACTCAATCTATGATCAAAACAAAACATGCTACAATTTTTAACGCGAGCATCGTCAATACACGTCACAACTGGACGATGATCCGATCCTTCGAAGCGAAGATAATAATGGAAACCGTTCCTTCCAGTAGTTCTTACATAAGGATCTATCTAACCAAGCTCTAATATAGTGATTATAACGGTAACCTCTTAGGGGATTGTCAGTGAAGTTAATATCCGATAGGCCATTATGCGCTATGGAATTTGAAACTTAAGAAAGAGTATTATCCCCTAAGTCGGCCTCTTCTCTTCTCTTTATTGTCCAATATTTCATTGGAATCGCCTTGTTAAAACCACATATCAGTTCTAATATTATGAAATGCAGGGATTGAGGCCCATACATGCTTCTTGTTTTTTTCTCGATGGTGAGCCATACACGAAAGTTATGAACAAAAATTTATCTTTAAAGATACATATAGTATCTATATGATTTGGAGTGACCCTTAAGACTTCTAGATTAATATCTTCTTTCCACATGAGTAAGAGCCCTCCACTCAAACCAATGGGGGGGGGGGAATCTTATGAGAGTAACCATCCATTGTATCTTCTTAAAATCTACTTCATCCTTGTTTTTGGTTTCTATAAGAAAAAAATATACGGGAAGAAGCCGAGATGGAACTCCCAACAAACTGTAAATATGACTAAAGAAGAGGGCTTAACGGATTGCAAAAATCCACTAGCGGGAACAAATTCCATTGTCACTTGATTGGGTCATTGAGTACTAGCCCATGTTGCATGATGCTCTATATTTGTAGCGTCCACTGTTTGTTTTTTATTTGGAGAATAATTCTCGGCTACGTTGTATTTTTGCGAGTTGGCCCTTCAAAGGTTTTCCGTGAAGCTTTTGGTTTTGAGCCTGATTTTGGTGTTGCTTTGGCTAGAGATTTTGATTCCTTTTTCCTGGCTACCTTCCGAATTAACAGATTAGATGATGGTAGTGAGATGTATACTTCTTATATTCTGTTACTCAATCTCGAGAGAGCATTATAAGGATTTTAAGAATAATTTGTTTCTAATATCTTTTTATTTATTTAAATTATCATTTACTTTTTGTTTATTATTAAAAATAGTAAAAAAATGGCATATTTTAAATTCGGTCAGAAAAATTCAAAAGTCAAAAGTTAGAACTGTCAAGTGAGAATCCATTGACAATTCCAACTAGTTTTGACTAAAGAAGAGAGTTTAAGGGATTGCGAAAATCCACCCTCTTTTTGCATATATCGGGAAAAATGGCATTGTCACTTGATTGGGTCATTGAGTACTAGCCCCTCTATATTTATAGCGTCCACCATGTGTCTTTTATTTAGAGAATATCGAGAATTGGCTATGTTGTATTTCCGCGAGTTGACCCTTGAAGGGTTTTCCGCGAAGCTTTTGGTTTTGAGCATGATTTTGATACTGCTTTGGCTGGAGCTTTTTGTTGCTTTTTCCTGGCTAGGTTTCGAATCAACGAATCAGAAGATGGTCGTGAGATGGATACTTTTACTCTGTTACCCAATCTCGAGAGAGCATTACAAGGTATCTAAGAATAATTTTTTTTTCTAAAATCTTTTTATTTATTTAAATTATCATTTACTATTTTGTTTACTAATAAAAATGGTGATAAATGGCATATTTCAAATTCGGTCACAAAATTTCAAAAGTCAAAAGTTGGAACTGTCATGTGACAATCCCTTGACTGTTCCAACTAGTTATGGCTAAGGAAGAGGGTTTAACGGATTGCGAAAATCCACCATCTTTTTGCATATAGCGGGAGCAAATGGCATTGTCACTTGATTGGGTCATTGAGTACTAGTCCATGTTGCATGATGCTATATATTTGTAGCATCCACTGTTTTTTTTTTTTTTTTGTGATTATCAAGAATTGGCTACGTTGCATTTTTGCGAATTGCCTTGAAAGGTTTTCCGTGAAGCGTTTGGTTTTGAGCCTGATTTTGATGCTGCTTTGGCTGGAACTTTTGATTGCTTTTTCCAGGTTAGGTTCCGAATCAACGGATCAGATGATGGTCGTGAGATGGATACTTCTTCTACTATGTTACCCAATCTCAAGAGAGCATTAGAAGGGTTTTAAGAATATATTTTTCTTATATATTTTTATTTATTTAAATTATCATTTAACTTTTTGTTTATTTATAAAAATGTCAAAAATAGCATATTTGAAATTCGGTCACAAAAATTCAAAAGTTAATAGTTGGAACTGCCATGTGATAATCCTTTGACTGTTCCAACTAGTTATGACTAAGAAAGAAGGTTTAACGGATTGCAAAACTCCACCATCTTTTTGCATATATCGGGAACAAATGACATGGTCACTTGATTGGATCATTAAGTACTAGCATATGTTGCATGATGCTCTATATTTATAGCGTCCATCGTTTTTCTTTTATTTAGAGAATATTGAGAATTTGCTAAGTTGTATTTCCGCAAGTTGACCCTTGAAAGGTTTTCTGTGAAGCTTTTGGTTTTGAGTCTGATTTTGATGTTGTTTTGGCGGAGCTTTTGATTGCTTTTTCCTGGCTAGGTTCCGAATCAACGGATCAGATGATGGTAGTGAAATGAATACTTTTTCTATTTTGTTACCCGTTCTGGAAAGAGCATTACAAGAATTTTAAGAATAATTTGTTTCTAATATCTTTTTATTTATTTAAATTATTATTTACCTTTTTGTTTATTATAAAAATGATCAAAAATAGCATATTTGTAATTCGGTCAGAGAAAATCAAAAGTAAAATTTTAGTCGAAATCAAAAATTGAAAAATTAGTCGTTTTCAATTTTACAACGTTTCTGACCAATTAGTTAGAAAAATGTAGTCGGTATTTTTTAGTAATTAGTGATAATTTTTGTAATGTTTTTGCATATTCAAAATTTGGTTAATTATAAATAATTTTCTTGAAATACAATCAAAACTAGTTAATTTTAAATGTTCAAAAGAATTATTATAGTATTTTTTTCCAAAAATGACATGCATAAAAATTGAGTTTTAAAATTTTAGAGTTTAAATCTTTAGATTGGACTTTAGGTTCACTAATTAAATTTTATAGTTTAGTTTTGAAGATTCATGGTTTTATTATAAAATTTTAAAATATCTCAAATTTGTGATTTTTTCATATATATATATATATTTATATTTATTTAATATTATTTTTAGAATAATTGAGAATAAGTGGTATTTTTGAAACTAAATATAAATATAGGGAAAGCTAGCTTAACTACCATACATTTTAGTAAAAATGGCTAGAACCATACAATTTTTTTTTTATTACTTGCATTTTTTAAATACCCAGCGTACCTTTCTATTACGTTATGACGAAAAACGTATTTACCGGAATGCCATTCGCCACGTAAGAATTCGCTGACGTGCATTAATGAGACGACTTATGGTTACGTTGTAGCTGAGTTACTAAACCCGCTAAGTTAAGTGAAATTAGCTGACTTATCGGCATAAGTCACCGGCTCGTGACGACTTACTTACAAAAGCTGGCTGAGTTGAGAGAAATTAGCTGACTTACTGGCATAAGTCTCCCGCTCGTGACGATTTACTTACAAAAGCTGGCTGATTTGTTTTAAAAAGGCTGACTTACGGTCATAAGTCAACTAACGTAATGGCTGACATACGAGAATATGGTTGAATTACGCTTTTCTGCTGACTTATGTACTCCTGTTACCGCTGACTTATACTTCGGCGTGATGACTTGTTGAAAATTGTACTGAGTTATATTTAGAGATGGCTGAGTTATGTTTTGAAGGCTGATTTAATGCAGCTGACTGAGTTATACTTATTGGATGTTAACACGGCTGAGATACCTCTGCTCAGCCGTCAAGAGCTGGATTAACGTTCAACTCATCGTGTTTACGACTGACCTACTATCGAAAGATTGATTACTAGAATAACATTTATGTCACCGCTGATTTAGTTGACGAAAGGGCTGACTTATGGTTTCCCAGCATATTACGACTGATTAATTTGAGAAAGATTAATTAGTAGAAAAGCATTCACCTTGCGACTGACTTACGTTGCATTTGATGGCTGATTAACTTGGATTGGGTTATGTGTTGGTATTGCCGCTGACTTATCTTTTTGCCATGTCATTGTCGATGGCAGCATCCATGCCATGTCATCATCCACCGCGGATGATGATGTGGAAGGTTAAATTTGAGAGACAGGGTGTTGAATTTTTTCTTGCATTGTAGATAGTCTTACCGATTCTTCTTCGGTAACCAACTTCTCTATCTATCTTCTTTATCTTATTCTTCATCTCACACTGAGAGCGTATAGATCGGGTACTTATTGTTTCCGGTAACTGGTATTCGATGATAAAGGATTGAATGAGTCGAGGAATCATATTCAGCTGAGCTACATGGTCTCGAATAAAGTTTTGAGAACAATGGCGCACGATACTCCACCAGTTTATGTCTCTAATACTCGATAATTGCAAGGTTTTCTAAGCCTATGGAAAATCGAGCCTGTACGGGGACTTTCTCGGCGACATTGGTCCGTTCGTTCTACCTTCGAGTGTCGGAATAACTATCAATAAGCAGTTTGGTATAGAGGTTTTTTTGGGAGGGCCAAGTCTGAGTTATATTAATGATAAACTGAGTGATATTAACTTAAATGCTGAGTTATTTTAGTATCAAGACTGAGTTATATTTTCGGTAGGCTAAGTTGTAGTAACAGTAATGCCACAAACTGCTAGTATATCGGTTGTATCNGTATATCGGTTGTATCCTTTGATTCATTCTTGTTGAACTGATGTTTTGGATGGTTTTGCTGTTGTTTCTGAGTTATAGTAGTTTTGTAAGATATCAGAGTCCTTAAGTATAATATGCGCATTATATATATATATATATATATATATATATATATATATATTATAATAGTTCCAATACAAAATTAGGTTCCAGTACCAAAATCTTTCAAGATGGGTTTATATGATTTAGGGTCCTCAA